>CM076406.1:3390862-3605212 GCA_038363315.1 Mugilogobius chulae | reverse complement strand
AACATAAAGCTCAAGTCGTACCTCTCAAGCACACAATAGCTAGCAAGAACTTCTGATATAATGATTCATTTCCAAATTTGATTTCTTAAAGGTTATAAAAAAAAAATATTTTCCTACATTTTGTATTTACAGCCAAGGCTTAGAAAGGCTTTTACAAACAGATCACATTTATGCTACATAATTTGCAAATTAAAGGGTAAATTCTTAATGTATAAGTATCTAAATTGTTTTCAAACCAATATTTCTTTCTTTTGTGTGTTTGCAATGCTATAGGTTCAATGCGGATCTTCAATCTTCCTTGTCCTATACCTTCAGCTGCTCTTCAAATGACATTTAACATAAACTGAATTAGCTCTCTCCTCAAATAATCCACCTTATACTTACAACAACTGGTCAGTTCTGATCCAAATCTAAATTACACTTTCCCCTTCTCTCCCTGCTCTCCAGCCTCTCCTCAACACCTCTAACCTTTTCCCTACAAAACGCGGGAAGGGCCTCATCACTTAGACAGGATTTAACGTTGTCGCCGGCAGCGAAATACGGAGGTGCAGGTTAATATCCCGCTCCCAAACACGCGGAAAACCCGGCTCACACCCTCCAGTCATATCAGCGATCTAAAATTTCACTTACATTTCCAATTTAATACAACCTATCACGGCGGTGCACCTTTATCTGTTATGATATATGCTTACGACGGCGAGAGAAAGACCGCAGAACCTATTTGTGTTTATGCATTGTGGGGAAAGAGATAAATGACCTCCTGTTTTTATTTGGTTTTAATGAAAGTAGGGACCTAGGGACTCCCCATGCCGCACCCCCTTTCACCCCTCTCGCTGCTCCCTGTCCTCTTCCACTACCTCTCCAACCCTTCCTCCTTGCCCCTTTCCTTCCTTCCTCTCCCGGTTCCTTGTTTGTGACCTAGATGCGGACTGGCTGACGAAGTAACCTGTGTGGTACAAAACTCAACACATGTCCGAGTAGTTTTTTTAAACATTCTATTCAAAGATGAGGTGGCTATTTTTTGATATTTTTGCGTTTTTGGAAGATCTGTCACCTAAATGTCTACAGTAGATATTTAAGAATGTGCTCTTACGAATGTGCTTTACAAAAATTTATGCATTCTTAAGCCATGACTTGAAGCTCTTGGTACATCAATTAACATATCTCACACAATCCTAAGATTCTAACGAACACAGTTTACTCTCTCTCAGATAATTATTGCGATATATCTATCTTGTTGAATCTACGAAGCTTCTTGATTGTTGGTGGTAAATATTCGACAGTATTTGTGTAAACATCATTTCTCTGCTCCCTATATAAACAAATCATTGACTTGAGATATATAAATAAAAATATATATATAATTGTTTGAACATCAAGCACTTCTGCATCTTTTGTACGCGATAGGGATCTCATGGCTCTGTAGCCTCAGCACCTCTCCGTCGTGGCATGAGAGTTAAATGCATCTCAGATCACTATTAGATTGTAGAATTTTTAACTCGTCAAGACATTGGTAGACTAGGGTTACCTAGGATGTAGGACTCTCGCGACAACATGTGGAGGCTTTGTGTGTCAATCAAACAACTGCTCTATAAATCAATTTGCTGATACCAGAAGATGCAGTGGGTGATAGGTGGATAAGTCTCTAAACAATATAAGAACAATAGCTCCTATCATAAGTTGCTTGTCAGTCGCAGATCACGTGGGCGTGCAAGTAATCTTTGAGAGCCCTTTAGCTTGTGTTTGCAACATCGCAGTGTTGGTGGAAGAACTCACTTTCGTATACAATAGCTAAACCGAATGATTTTAAGTCTAGCACTAGGAATATTGTGTGTAAATTCTCTCACAGTACATGAAGCTGAAGTTAGTCCTCGAAAGATAATAAATCAGTCTCATAATAAGAAGTACGCTAGTGCTCTGTAGCAGGAATCGCCAAATATGTGTAAGAAATTAGAGTAACACAAAGGTGTCAACCAGCTCACAGCTCCACATCAAAGACGAACTAAAAACATTTATCATTTGAGAGAGTGTATAAGAATATCTGTAATGAAGTGCTCTAGTATGTTCGATATAGCGGTGTAGTATGCCTCAGAGAAGTAGAGTAAATGATATATTCTCATAAAGAGTCGCACGGTGGCGAGTTAAAGTCTGTTATATGTTGAACTTTTCTCCAAATCCAAGATCTACCCACTGGAATATCGTCTTTCTCTTTACGGTGGACAATTTTTAATGATCACATAAAGGTGTACCCAATGTCAAATCTTAATTCACTTCATGCCGTCACAAGTGATATGGTGTCCGAGCTGTTACTCACCATATTTGTTATATGTGAGCAGTCTGAGATATTTATTAGTTTCGCCCTCACTTCTCTTCCACCAATAATCCCCATCATCATTGCTACTTGCCACATGTCGCATCTTGCTGATTCCCCATCGGTTTATGAGTGCCCATGATATCTGCACTAACCTGTAACCGCGCTTCATGTACTATTGCCGCAGTCCCTCTACTCTACTCTTGCTTCTACGGGTTTGCTCCAGTTGCTCTTTTAAGCGCAATAAAAGCAATCGCGTGTTAGGTACTGAGAGGGCTCGATATGGAAAGATAATGATCCAAGACAGTCTCACAACAACAGGGTGCTACTTCCGTATAAAACAACTTATAGATGGCAAAACGGCTCCTTTGCATATGAGCTATCGAGATACTAGTAGACTCGGCTGCGGTACACCTCAGATACCATGAGTCTCTCATCTTGTGATCTCCTCACATCGCTCTACACCGTAGCTGGTCCGTCCAGCTGGTCCGTGGATGCTTACTGTATTATCCTGAAAAGTGGTCGCATTTTGATGTTAACAGAAGAGAGTTCTAGATTAATGTGTGTCTGATCCTCACTATCATGGATGCACCGCGTGAAGGCTAGCAGTGGGCTCGATAGTCTCGGATAGTGTAGGTATGTGCTTAAGGAGAGAACGCGAGAATGCACAGGCCACACCTACGATATTGCCTTGTGTTCAGTGCCAGTGTCCCCAGGTACTCTCCATGGCCATGCGCGGTTATTGAGAAAAACAAGGATCGTTATCACTGTCTATATAGCACACTCGTGTCTATTAGCTTTCTGTGTGACAGTCACGTCAGACTGTGTGAGTGGTAGACTAACGCGCTCTGTGCGTGGCTATGTGTTGCGAGGTACTTGAAAAAATATACTCAATAGACTGGTCCAGGCCAGTATCGCTCACAGTGGCAGAATTCTCAACTTTTGTTAAACACGCCAGTCAACTAGATGTAAAGAGCCTTAGCCCTACATATCCCTCCAAATAATCAAAACATTTAACTTTGTATCATGACAAGTATGGGCGGGTGCCAAATGATCTCTCTTGCACCTCTGACATTCGAATTACTGGGCAGGATATCTCAATGCGAGCTTTATCATCCAACAAAAATTATAAATCATAAAACAGAGTCGAGCACTATTAACCTGATAACAATTACTGAGATAAGATAGACAACTAAGCAATAATTCGATGATCATCGACTGTCTCTGTTTTTATTTCCAATGATGGATATTATTTCTGATAAATATTGGATCCCTACTAACATAGTGATAAACCGTAGCATTGGAGGGCGTCATTTTTTTGATGTTACCATGATGACTAACAATAACTCTACAAGCAGTAAACTTGCCTCAGTAGGTGACTAGATGTTTTGGAGGTTCGGTTTCACGGCAAAACGAATAAAAATGTGTGCGTATGTCTCAAACCTATTTATATATCATGTTCTTTATTCTTTGTCTTTTAGGATCTCTTCAGTTCCTCATTGATGAAGTATCAATCAGAGATGAGTCGCGTGCATATGCGTGGCTCTAGTATTAGAATAACACAAAAATTGTCTTCTGTTGCTTGATAAGAATACTATATAGCTCATGATGTAAAATAATCTTAGCTTCGCACTGTGAAAGACAGTCACTTGGCCACTCGGTAATAGTGTGACACAAAATAGATTTCAAGAAGCATTGAGCTAATAAAATGTGGATGTCATACACAATAGAATTGTAGTAGAATGTTTGTAATAATGATAGAAGGTGTCTATAAGCATACGAAAATGGTTTATTCACGCCTATTAGAATAATATTAGAGGACCGATAGCAGCTCTCTCTCTCTCACTGTCACTATCATGTACCTATAGGAGTATTTGGTTCGCATCTTACGAGCCATACCTTTGTCTTGAAAGTGACCAATAAGATAATAGGCAGCGCAACAGGATGTATTGCACACGCTTCTTGACTCTCTACTTGTTTCATTTAAGAACGCTATCTAATGTAGTAACGCTGGATCCAAGCTGTCTCAAACCGCATAGCATAGCTCCCTGATCTCACCATGGGTCCTTTCTAAAGGGTTTTTTGAACTATCTTTGATGCAGTTTTTGTAGTGTCCCACAAGAAGGACTTCTCTCGCGAGAACATTATACACTGCGATCGATTAGCTGCACATCGCGTACTCTGCTCCCCGTCGCGTCGCTCTTCACACCAGACGCAACAAGTCCTTACAGACGTTGGGTGCCAGCTAGTGATAGATAGTGGACAGCCGCCCCAGGTGCGCCGCTAAATTAATGCGTCCCAGAGTCCTCATCGTCAGCCAAGAGAGCGGCTGCAAATGTTCATCTGAGTCATAGGGCTCGAAGTGAGAATAGCAGGATATGTGAAGACGATGGTACAAGGGACCACGCGTAGTGAATCGCACAAGCTTTAACGATAGGACGGTCACGGAACCGCTCTAACGTTTTATTCGAGCGCGCGCTTCAGTTATATAATTGAATGGCAATGCACTAGCTCTCGTGTAAGAAGGATGAATACAAAGAAGAGAATGCCTACGAGAGTGCGAGGAAACTTGACCGTTAAGCTGCTGTAAAAGCGCCTCAGACATACTCATTGGTCGGGACATGATGCGATGAGCGAAAGAAAGACATAGTGACAATAGACGACTCCTATGCAGGCGACGGCATGGTGCTCAGATATATTGTGCCGTGAAAGATCAATTACAGATCGTATGTACGACACATCACACTCTAGTTTTCGGCAGGCATCTCCCAACATAATAAGTAGAAAATAAAGGATGTAGAGGAAGAAAAGACTAGGCACTTGGAGAGAGAGAATAAAAAAGACGAGGGAGGGATAGCATGAAAGAAAGTAAAAAGAAAGAGAGAAAGAAGAAAGTGTAAAATGCAAAATAGAAGAGGACAGAGAAAGTGGAAGATAAGTCAAGAAGAGACTGAGAAAGAACGTGAGTGAGAGAGAAAAGTTAAAAAGTAGAAAAGATGTAGAGGAAGAAAAGGGACACTTGGAGAGAGAATGAAAAGGAGAGACAGAGGAGGGTAGAAGGAGAGGTAGCATGAGAGAGATGAAAGAAAAAGAGAGAAGAAGAAGAGAGTGTAAAAATGTAAAATAGAGGAGGACAGAGAGTGTGAAAGAGAAGACAAGAAGAGAGAGAGAGGTAGCATGAATGAGGGATGAGAGAAAAGACATAGAGAGGGAGAGAGAAGAGAGTATGGAAAGGGCAACCAAAATGATAGACAGAGAGTGAGAAGACATAAAAAAAGGATATAGAAGAAAGAGAGAAAAAATGATTTGAAAGATGGGCGGGTCAGAAAGATAGAGTGATATAAATGAAAGAATAAGAAGAAGAGAAAGAAGAGATGGTGAAAGAGAGAGAAAGAGAGTAAAAAGAAAGATTGAAAAAGTAGAGTGGAAAGGCAGAAGAACGATATAAGAGTAGAGATATAGTAGAGAGAGAGTGAGAAAGTGAATCAGAGGAGAATGGAGAAATACAGAAGGGGAAGGAAAAAAGAGGGGACTAAAGGAGAGAGTGAGAAACAGGAAGAGATGGGGAAAAGAAAGCATGAATGAGGGAAAGAGCCAGAAAGAAGACATAGAAAAAGAAGTAGAGGAGGACAGAGACTGTGGATAAGGGAGGGAAAGAGAGGGATGAGGAAAAAGAGAGAATGATAGGAAGAAGGTAGAGAGAGGTGTTTCTTTCTCCTGTAGTTTCCTTGGGAGTTCATTAGGAGCTGGTGAAAGGAGTTCCTCAGAGAGACACAAACACACATGTTCAAAAGGACAGACAACAGAACAGACACATGTTTGTACGTACACACACCCTGGATACACACTTACACACAAACACACACATACCAGGCTTTAGAGACGTTTACTGAGGTGATACAACTGGTTTCTGCAATTTGTCATTGGAAGGAACAACTGGTTTACAAGACTTTATGTTCCCTTTACTAACAAGTCATGCTTTCAGTTGAATGCAATTAATAATACATTATTGTTAGCCCGCCGCTACGAGTTGGTCCAGGATGTTCCCCCACTTAGCCGCTTAAGGCCCAAAGTCACTGGGATACCTTCAGTTACCTGCGACTCCAATGGAACACAAGTGGTAGAGAATGAACGAACTAAGCTAATACATTAAAATGGTGTTTCAAGAGTTTGCTATTTTGATTGCCCTTCAACATCTACAAAATGACCCGTTTAAACAAATACCAAAAGTATTATCGATGATTATTTAGAGCAGGGGTTCAACCTTTTCAGACCAGGACCCCCAAAATAACTATGTAACCAAATTGCGATCAACACAGTAAAAATAATTAGATGTTTATAATAATTTCAAGTTGGAAAACCATCAAAATGTATTTATTTTAGTAGTTTGTATGGTTTATTAGCCCAAAACTTAAGACAAGCATGTTGCAAAACAAAAACAACAACAACAAACAAACAACAAAAAAAACAACAACAGATTAATAAGTAAAATATATGTCGTTAAGAATTTAAAGTTGGAAAACTATTAAACTTAGGTTAAAAGTTTATTTTGATGTGTATGGCTAGTGATAAAAAATCAGACAATTACAAAACAGATTAAATATCAAGTAATAAAACGTAAAGATACATTTTCAGATCATTTCATGACACCCAATGTTGCTATGCCACCCCCACTTTGGGAACCACTTTTTTTAGAGGACAACAACATAAAGTGTCTTTTAAGATATCAAAAGGTAAGAAGGTATTTTAGATGAATTTTCCATGGAAGGTCTACCATCAAGAGATTACATTTCTTTGCATGGAATATTAAAAACAAAACCCAATTTTTTAATTTTTAACTAAAATGGAAAACCTAGAAAACCTAAAAACCTAGCTTATGATAATATAAACACTTGTATACATGCATGCCATTTAATAAATAAATAAAAAAATAAATAAGATTTTGTTTGATTCTGGTCTGGTAAAAACCATATCTAAATTAGCCATATTAAACCTTTAAAAAAGCATTCAAAGGAAAGCAAAAAGGTTCAATTCAAAGTTCCCAAAGTGGGGTCAGGCCCAAGGGATCTTTGTGTTGCGAGATGATTTAAAAATGTATTTTTACAATTATGACCCCACATTTAATCAGGTTTTTGTAAATTGGGCTCATAAACAGCAAAACACTATCAGAATAAACACAATTAAACCAAATTTAAATGGTTTTGTAACTTAAAACCAGTACAAAAGTATATATACTGTGGGGGTCGCGAGTTGGTTACATGGTTATTTTGGAGTCCTGGGCTGAAAAGTATTGGGAAACCCTTCATTAAATGACAATATCTTTCTGTATAATCTTCATTATATATCTTTACTAAGACTGATTAAAGTCTGGTTATTATAAAGTGGTACCAAACCTCTTAATGCTCTTGTTACTAATATTTTTTACACTAGTCTTATTAGAACTTGACTGTATTATCTTCTTATTTAATTCTTTGTATCTTGTATTTGGGCCTTTTGTGCTACTTTTATGATCACATATTTATAATCCAAACTTTTCAACCTATTTACTGTTTAGCGTGAAAAACAACTCCTACATTTCTCCTTTTCTTCTGCTCTGATTGAAGACTGAAGGACCCCTGTGAACGAGACAGAAAATTGGTGGAGAAACGTTAATATTTAAAAGGTCGTGAGACTCCTGGAGAATTAAGGTCTTCGGGGACGGCAGACTTTTGGACGCAGACGAAGTGACAAGTTTGATAGGTAAACAACAGCAGAGGGACGCAAATGCTCGTTCACTCTCTTTCTTTCTTCCTTCATTTAACTTTTAACCAGGACTTATGAATTCATGTCAGTGTCTGTTGGGATCAGACTGTTTATGGACTGGCTGTGCGCGCTCTCTTGGGGTTAAATGATGGAGTCGAAGCACAAAACACTGGAACATGACAACGTTCAGCTGGTGCCAGGGAAAGCGTCTCAAAGGTCATCAAAAGGATCGGAGAGATGGTGCAGCGAGTGTGTATTGACAATCTGAGCCCAAAGGAGCAACATGTGATCCTAGAAATGTGAAAAAATATCGTGTCACTAAAGCACAACAGTCCATCTCTTGTTTTTAGTCTTTTTGCTTGAGATTGACTTTACTCACAGATGTTTTTTTGCAGAAGCGGATTTCATCTCTTCGACAAGTTGGCCACTGCACGGGGTGTTTCCCCGACTAAGGCCAAAGTCACTGGGACAGATGCCCGTAACCAGAAACAAGAACAAGTGGAAAATGAATGAATGAACTAATGTAAGTTGATTTCCAGAGCTTATTTTATACAATCATTTGGTCACATAGGGCTGGGCAATATTGACAAAATGAATATGTCGAAAATGAATCAGACAATATTATCATCAAGCATGTCTCAAAATGAATTAGTTGAAGTTTGATGATCAGACAAAAATGGGCTGTGGTTGACGTTGGTTGACCTAAGACAGGTGCTATCAATGGATTAGTTGGCTAAAAGCAATAGTGTGATCAAATACAGTATCTGACCCAAACCCAAATTAAAAACAGCTAAATGAGTTGTAAAAAAAAAAAAAATCTGAATAAGTTTGTAATGTTTTTTTTATGCTCTTCTGTGATCAACTTTTGAATCACTCACAGAAGTTTAGTATTTCTCCTCGAGTCCTGGTCCAGTAGGATTGTCTTTTGTTCATTTTAAAGATCAAATATCTGCTCTAAACTTACTCAACAATGTTTTTAGTCCAAGATGTTTTTCCTGTAATCTGTTTGAAAAGAAAGCCTGCCTCCCGAAGCATCTGATCAGTGTCAAAGAGCATGTGTATTTTCCAGTCCTGTGATCTCATCTGCGTCTTGTGCCTGCAATGCACTCTGCTGAAAAAGCATCATGTGTTGACAATCCACAATGTCAATATGTCAGCATGAGCAGCCCTCATATCGGACATGTAATAGGACTATGACGGAAATCAAATCAAATCAAATCAAACTTTATTATAAGCGCTTTTCATACATAAAATGTAACACAAAGTGCTTTACAGTGCATTAAAAACAATCCCGCTTGCCGCCACCCCCCCCCCCAAGACAATCCCCATACATGTACACACCCTCTACCCCTCCTCTCCCACCATACACCCACCCCCAACCCCCTTCCAACACACGCACACACACGCCCCACACACACACTCCCAAACACTAAAATACATTCACATACATTAGGCCGGGTACAGATGGACCAAAGAAAGCATCATCAGAGGAGCTGTCTGCACCAGGAGCAGAGCCACCTGCAGCCACAGGGCACCAGCCCAGGGCCCAGAGAGGAGATGAGGTCAAGACCAAACCTCCAGGGCCCATGAGCCAGAGCCCAGCAGCCACAGCCTACCACAGCTCCTGGTGCAGAGGCTCCTCAGAGGAAACACTGGGAAACCTAAAAGTGATAAGAAAATTAAAATAAATAAAAAAGGTAAATACAAGCAAGAGCTAAATTAAGAAACACAATATCTGACACTAGTTATAAATAAATAAATATAATAAATAACTAAATAAATACATATTAAACAATAAATACTAATCAAAAGCTAAGCTAAAAAGATGGGTCTTGAGCCTGCTCTTAAAAACCTGAATGTTCTCTGCGGCCCTGAGGTCCTCCGGCAGACTGTTCCATAGACGGGGGCCGTAAAACTGGAAAGATGCCTCGCCGTGAGTGTGTGTCCTGACTTTGGGAATGACTAGGAGCCTGCTGCCGGAGGAGCGCAGGGTCCGCGAGGGTTCATAAGGTAAAAGCAGTTCTGAAAGATAAGAAGGCCCAAGACCATTAAGACACTTAAAAACCAGTAAAAGAACTTTAAAATCGATCCTAAACACACAGGGAGCCAATGCAGCGATTTTAAAACCGGTGTAATGTGGTCCCGCCCCCTGGTCTTAGTCAGGACACGTGCTGCTGAATTTTGTAATAATTGTAAACCTGAAATGGTCTTTTTGGGAAGACCAGAGAGCAGGGCATTACAGTAGTCTATACGACTGGTGATAAAAGCATGCATCAGCGTCTCTGTGTTGGCCCGAGAGAGAATGGGACGGACTCTGGCGATGTTTTTAAGATGGTAAAAACCTATTTTTGTGATATTTTTAATGTGAGGAATAAAAGTCAGCTCAGAGTCAAAAATAACGCCCAGGTTCTTACTTGTGATGATGGATTAAAAGACTGTGTTTGTAATTTGTATAAAAGTTTCTCTCTCTGGGCCTCAGGACCGATTACTAAAACCTCAGTTTTGTCCTGGTTAAGCTGGAGAAAGTTTTCTGCCATCCAGGATTTGATGTCTAAAATGCAGTTAAAAAGAGCATCCATTGGCCTGGTGTCATCAGGAGACATGGAGATATAAAGCTGACGTCATTGGTATAGGCTACTGTTGGCCTTGCAATTAATTGCTTTTTTTCCATAGCGGGCCAAAATGTTTTACATTGAAGCACGCCGAGGAACATAGTTTGCATTTTAGGTGTTTTTTTTTTTTTTTTGAGAAGCAATAAAGATTAAATTGTTTTATTATCATGTTTTAGGAGATTATGCCTAATTTGGTGTATTTGACAGTCTTTTAACACCAAATTTAATCACATAGATAGTTCTAACAAATCTGAGCACACAAATGAACTCCCCAGAGGGCTGAATTTAGCCCCTAGGCTCCTCTTTGGGCACCACTGGTTTAGAAGATTTGCAAAAAAGTTGACAGAATTAGATTTTATTGCCCTAAAATCTATTTGAATTTTAAAAATTACTGCAAAAAGAAAGAGAAAATTCTAAACTTTAGACTTTTTTGTAAGTTAATTAAAATTTTTAACTGTTACTGAAATAACAGAAAACTCGAACATTCGGTAAACAATAAAACCATTATTGCCCGGCCTGTGTGCATATTGTCCTCATTAGCATGGAGAGCCTGTTTTTCAGCTACTGGTGGAGGTTGCGTCAGGCCAGAGATGCTTATGGAGCATGTTTCGTGTTGGCGCTTGCAGGTAGATATGGTCACCCCCGACGACGGCGACGATGCGCTGTTGTGATGCAAGCGTGTTTTTGTGTCCCCGATGTCATGGGACTGCCCCTGCTTTTATATCTGCGCTTAATTATATCCTGTGGTCCGCGCGAGGCCTCAGAGCTGCACATGTGGTATAGTGTTGTCGGGAAATGTGTTAGCGCTCCGAGCCTTAGCCGCGCTGCTGCTGCTCTTTTAGGCATCGTGTGTGTGTGTCCGGAGTGTCCTTGGAGATCAATCCTCTGCATCTTGTCTTTAATGAAGGGACGGAGAGGAGAGGGAGAGAGAGAGAGAGAGACAGAGAGCGGAAAGAAGATGAGAAGAAGGGGAGGAGAGAGTGGAAAGAGAGAGAGAGTGTGAGAGAGAAGATGAAGAGAAGACAGAAGATTGGGAGGCTTGGAGGAAGACAGAGAGAGAGAGAGAGAGAGAGAGTGGAAGAGAAGAGGAGTGAGAGAGAGATGCGAGAAGACAGAGAGAGAGAGAGAGAAAAAGGTGAAGTGCAGAAAGAAAGAAAGTAGGAAGACATCAAAGAAAAGAGAGAAAATGGAACAGAGAGAGAGAGAGAGAGAGAGAGAGAGAGAGAAGATGGGGAAAGGATAGGAGGGTGAAGTGGAGGTGGAAAGAAAAGAGAAGAAACAATGAAGAAAAGAGAGAAAATAGTGAGATGGCAGAGAAAAAAATGGGAAAAGTGACAGGAGAGGTTGGAGGAAGAAAGAAGAAGAAACTTCGGAGAAAGATGGGAAGAAAGAGAGATAGCAGAGGATGGGCAGGACTGGAGACAAGGAAAGAGTAAAAGTGGGAAGAGTACTTGGAGAAGAAGAGAGAGAGAGAAGAAGAGGAGAAGAGAAGAGAGAGAGAGAGGGGAGAGATGTGTGAGAGAGAGGATTGGGAGAGGAAGAAGATGGGGAGGAGCAGTGGAAACGAGAGATGAAGAGAGAAGGTGAGAGAAAGAGGAGCGGAGAAAGAAGAGGAGAAGAGAGAGAGGTTGAAGTGGAGAAGGAAAGAAAGAGAGGAGACATCAAAGAAAAGAGAACAATTGAGATGGCAGAGAGAAAAGGGGAAAACTGAGAGGAGAAATTGGAGAGAAGAAAGAAAAACTTAGAGAGAAATGGAAGAAGAGATACAGCAAAGGATGGGCAGGACTCTTCAAGGAGAGAGTAAAGGTGGGAGAGATGGGGAGAGAGAGAAAGATGTGTGGAGAGGTGGAGAGGGAGGAGAGGTAGAGAGGGAAAGAAGATGGGAGGAGCAAGTGGAAGAGAGAGAGAGGGAAGAGAGAGAGAAATCGAGAGAGAGAAAAGAGGAAGAGACACAAGAGTGAGAGAAGAAGAATAGGAGAAATAAGGAAAGGGAGAGAGAGGAAGAAAGAGAGAGATGCAGAGGATGCCAGGACTGAAGACAAGGATAGAGAAAACAAAGGAAGGGACAGGAAGACAAAAGAAAATGAAATATCTGCGAGAGATAAGAAGAAAGAAAGGTATGGTAGAAATTAGGAAATTAAAGAAAACAGAAGAGAAGAAGGTTGAGAGAGAGAGAATGGGTGAGAGAGAGAGAGAGGCTGTTGCAGCAGCCCAGTCCAAGCCCCTGAGGTGGAGGCGAGTGTTTTAATTGGCTGTGAGTAGCTGCTTAATGCTCCTGGCTCTCACCTCCTGTGGCCACTTTGCATCAGTGGAAGTGACAGGGCCGCTCTGGGTCTCAGCCAAAACCTGCGCTGCCCCAAACCCACCGCAGCCACCCGCGCTAACTGCCCTGACGACACCAGGGCATTAGTCAGCATGGCAACAGGCTCAGGAGGGAGAAGGGCTGTGGCTAATTACTCTTAAAGTACATATGACAGGTTAGACTAAACACAGTTCACAACATTTATGGTTAAGTTGATTATATTTAAGAATTTGGGGCATTTGGTTCCAGTTCAAAAGTTGGTCATGGGCAGCAAATATGCAGATGTTCTTAACTCCACAACAGAGAGTAAGCAAAGACCAAAAGATGTGTCAATTACTCAAAGGTTAAAGGTGCACTGTGTAATTTTCTGGAACTAAATACTCAATGCAGGAGAATTAGAGAGCTAAAAAGCGATGGACAGATTTGAAATTGGTGCCGAATGCCGATTTGGTATCAGATTGGGTATCGGCCCCATAAAATCAGTACAGCCAATATCTTAATTGTGCCTTTCATTGAAGACTTATTTATGGGCTGACGTTGACCCAGTAAGTCTCACAATGTTTGAATTTGTTTCATATTAAGTTAAGTTGTTATTTGTGCAACATATGACCAAATTTATTTTGCTTTGGGGAAAAATAAAAGCTATTTCAGTCCACAAGAATTGGCTGATATCAGCCGATATTTATTGTGAAAGTATAAAAATCTGTATTGGAACTGAAAAGGCTGGATTGGTGCATCCAGTTGTGGTCATATCTGCTTGTCAACACCTGATCGCTCAAATCAAAGAAGCTAAGCAAGTTAGGATCTGGTTAGTACTTGAATGGGAAACTGCTGGAACATCAGGTGCACAGTGATGAGTAACTGTCACTGTGTCCTTGGGCAAGACACTTAACCCACATGGCCTCAGTGTCTGCGTACACTGGCTAAGTGGATCCTAGATTGTAAAGTGCTTTTATTGTCTCGAAAGGTATCAAAACACTTTATAATAAGACGATATTATCAGGAATTTGGCTCAGACGGATATGTGGGTGGAGCGAGGTGCAAAGGATCGCAGGTTCGCAACTTGCGTCAGTGTTTCTTAATTCTCATTTTCAGTTGTAGAAAATACTCACATGAGCTCGTGTGCTGTAAAGGAAAGATTTCATACATACTATGTCTGCAAAGCTATCAAGCAACTAGACTAGACAACTAGACTATCTGTAAACCTTACCGCACGTTGCACTGACATAAAACTTGCCAAGCTCGCTGTCCATATTTGGTGCTGTCAATCATTACCTGTTCATGCTCACTGGGTGTCCCTTACAAGGCCTCTGGCATCTCCCACTTTGCGAGCCTGTTTGGAGTGCTGTTGTGGGCAGAGCACATCTCGTGTTTAGCCTCACTTTAACCATGTCAGTATACAAACAGCAATTAGCCTTATGCTAACAATGCAAGGAAACTCACTTTCTGGATTTTATTGGATACATAATGTAAATTTCAACATATGAGACTCTGTGAACTAATTTTGACCTAACAAATACTTGACAATCTACAAATTTGTTGAAGAAAAAGATTAATGTTTTAAAAAACAAAAACTCCTCTATCAACCACCTGACCTTCTGACAGCATTACCATCATCACTGGAACAACAACGCAACCCCTAAACCCAAAGCAAGACTAAAAGACATTGCATTGAGGCTATTGTGAACCATTCCCTCCTCCTCTCCTCATCAACAACCTAAAAATAGACATTCAGACAGATCATTCACTTCCTCCCTCCACGCTAAGCCAAAATAATTAAATATAGCCGCGCGTGATGCCGTCGACACGCTGCCGTGGGAGCGAGGTCTTTCCGAGTGATATTTTCAAACACAGAATATGCCACGACTCGGCTCGCTTTTACTCCGTCATTTCATGTTGACAAAGGGCCTTCCGCTGGTTCTCCACAGACACATCAGGCAAAGTGGAACAAGCGAGATGGAGACGGAGGCATCAAAGGCGGGCTGTCAGCTTGTAGGTACGGGCTTCATCTGGAGAAATCTATTCCTTCCTTTCTTCAATCCTTTTGTTTTTCAACCCTGCGTCTTGAGCGGTGGAAGGGTGTTGTCTAATTAATGCTTGCCGGTGTGTGCGTGGAGTTGACCTAAAAAAAAAAAAAAATTTCTTCCTGTCACTCGCGGTTGAATGTCACTGCTGTCACGTTGTCATATGAAGGTTGTCAGTGCTGTTTTTTCTCAAAGGTGGTAAGTTAATGATATGTTGTACTTGACCTGAGCTGAAATGCGGTGTTTAAAGTTGGACCTGGAAGCAGTGATGTCTGTCAGTCCTGCTGCTCTGGAGAATAAACTCAAGATGTTTCAAGTCGAGGGAGGTTAGAGTTGATAGATGCACTGCTTATGTCGGGTAAAGTCGGAGTTGTTGCTGAGAAAAGCTGAGAAATGAGACAATTTTAGATTCAAATTGACTGTATATTGTTACGTTTATTCTAGGTGTAGATCTTAATGATTGTTCCGTGTGTCATAATAGAAAAGTGAGCAAGTTATAACGATGAGGGAGCTGGTTTAAATGCTGGAAACAGGAAGTAACAAGTCTGTTCAGTGTGTCCAACTACTTTCTTGCTCTCACAAATCCATTAAAACAAAGTCATTTTTAGCACCAATCCAGTTTTTCAGTTTTTGTACCAATTTCACCGTGTGGCATTAAGTACTGCCAATACCAATAGCTATCGTCTGATACAGGTGAAAATAACCATCTTTCTTCTTCAAGCTCATATAATTCATTAGAAAATTGATTATGCAGCGTTATCTATTGTGCACATAACAGCTTAACAATTGCATGTGACCAATGTCAAACATGAGACAATCTAGGTCAGCTTCAGCTACTAAATAGTCTCATTGTTGTCCAATTAAAGGTGGAGTATAGCTGATTTCTCACCATAGAGCCTATGCAAGGTCCAACTAGATCCTAACTCTCACAATTCCTTCAGCACAAGTCAATATCAACGTAATCATTTTTTGTTTGCGATTAAACCTTGAAAAGATACTTTTACAGATGGCAAAATGAGACTGGAGGTGACCAGTCTCAGTCAAATATAAGTCAATCTTATATTTTGATTTAGACAGTAAATAGTGATCTGATTTTGGCATAATCTGCAGCTTATGCAATATACTTTTTGGTAGAAAAGACCAAGTTTACTCATTTACAACTAAAAAAGTCAAATACCCCACATTTAAGGGTACAAACATGATAATGGGTGAACTAACGTTACGGCACTGATACTCGATCCAGCAAAGTTTCATTGATCAGTGCAAGTATGTTATCCCAATATTGAGTGAGTTCAAAGGTAGGACAAAGGCTAATCAAAGTTACATAAAATGCACTAGTTTAGAAGTAAAAAAAAACAACAAAACAAAAAAAAAACTTTCATCTCAGTCAGTGTATAGAATGATTCTGGAGGTGGAAAGTGGAAACTGCACAAGTTTATGGAAATTGAAGGTAAAATCAATGAACATCTTTATAAAGAACAACCCAGCTGTTTTTTTCTTGTTGACATACTTTTGGCTGTGATATGTGAACCATCAGACCCCCAACCAATCAAATTCGGCATCCAGACTATCTTCAAACCATTAGAAAATAAATTAGTTTTGTATTTGCTGGTATAATTTGAAGCTTGAACTTGTTTAGATCTGGTTTGAGTCTGTTTACAGTAATCCAGTCTACTTATTCTTGCCTTAGTTTTGTTCAGGTTCAATATGTTTGTTGATAAAGACTTTTGTATTTTGTTTTTCACACAAACCTAATGTTGCAGTAGTTAGTTTGCATGTTCAAAGAGGTTTGAATTTTGTTAAAATAAGTGTTGTGTCACGCACCCAAACTCTGTCAGGATCAATTCATTTAATCTCAACCCAGTACTGACGAGTCTGGACTAATCTCAACTTTTTAGATCCAGAGTGAGCCAGAAAAAAACTAATAAGCTACTCTGGTCAAACTGTAAAAGTTGTAAACTCATTGGAGCAGTTATGAATGAGACAAAATGTAGCCCATTATTGATAAAGAATAGGAGGGGACATTTGAGGATCAGAGGTTTTCACTGAGTTAAATGAAAATATATTATTTTTTAGAGGAATACAGTATCTACATTAGGTCTCAAGTGTGATTTGATTGTCTGTTCAAACTCAGTCATAAGTCTAGACCAGTCAGAACCAGTTCAAGTCTAGACCAGTTAAGAGATTCAAACCCAGTCCAAACTAAGACTTCACAAAACCAGACCAAAACCCACCTATAACCAATATGATCCTAAATGCCACGTTCTACTCGGCTACACCAATATCTTTAAAAAGAGACGATGATAAAGGCACATATTCAAATAATATATGCCCTTTAATGCATATAGTAAATGGCCCCTGACACATAATAACAAAACAATACTATATTTTTATTTGAGATATACAAAGACGGCTGTTTGGTTATTTTGGGCCATACAAAAATGTGTATTTCTGTGAATGGATTTTATTCCAAACATATCCGCTAAAATACAACTTCTGAAAAAAGACTGGGTAAGTCTTTCTTAAAGTTGATGTTTTAATGTTTTAATTGTAAAAAATTAGTTTATCTAACATAGAAGCATTTCCTATGTCCATCCCAAGATAGTAAATCGTTTCTTAAATAAGTCCGCTTTAGCCAAATACCCTTTTCCCATCCACAGCCGCTTTTATTTGCGTGTAAAAACTTTGATGCCACTTGTGAGTGTGTGTGTGGATCGGCTGGGGACCTGCGCTGCCCTGACGCCTCTAAGTGCCTATAAATATCTAAATGTCAGTGTACACGGTTTGACTTTCAAGCTCTGCTCCGGCGAGCTCTTCATAAAGATGTAAGTACACACATGTAACCCCGGAGTGGCCCCAGCTGCCCCCTGCAGAGGGCAGCACTGTGCCAAAACACCTCGGGCGGCGTGTCAGTATCACAGGGGAGCAAACAGGCAGAGGAGGGGGGACAAAAGTGGCATTTCCAGAGCATCCACACACACTCTGCTTCCTCCCCCGCTCCTCCTCAGCCTTAGGCCTCGTAAAATTGGACTTATGACTGGGTTTGCCGCATAAATAAGTCCCTTTGATAGTTAGCGCAGGAAGTTACGACCCTCGTGGGTGCGTGGAGGGACAGTGTCGGGGCGGCTGGTGCTGTCCCGTATAGCTGTGATCCTCTCCGCGATTCAGGGCACGCTCTCTTCATTACCGCCGGCCACAGGGGACTTGTTTTTTCTGCAAGATTAATGAGTGCCGCGGAAATTCTCCAGCGCATCTCGATAATTAAGTCTTTGTTTATCAAAAAACAAGTTATATTAGGAGCAGGAAATTCGCAGTAATTATTCATAATCCTAACAATTCAAGTGTAGCTACCTCATTTGCCTGTGTAATTCTGCTTTTTAATTTCTTGCATACATTGCATATTAATTTTGCCCATCGGCTGCTGGGGCTCTGACAGTTTTCTCCCTTTACTTTCCTCCCCTCTCCCCTCTCGGCGTGATGTTTTTTGCCCGGGTGCGGCTCAGTTGGGTGGCATTTCGGGCCGGGTGTACGATGATAAATTATGAATCGCTGTAATTTGCGGCATAATGAAGTCGCCACCCTCTCATCTGCCTCCTCTCCGGTCGCATAGATGCCCTGGTCTTTGCCCCCGCCGCAGCTTCGATCTGCAGTGACACAACCTTAGCCATGTGGTCATTAGGGACAGAGAAGCCACGTCCTGCGGGTGTGAAGGAGCAGAGAGAGTGTTCTGAGACAAGACTTACATCATGGTGACTATACTACTAATCCACTTCTGTCACAGGCACATTTTAGCTTTAGAATACTTATGTTTTATGAGAATATGAAATAAGTCCTAAGGCAACGTTCAAGTTATAATTTAGTCACATACATATAGAAAAATGCATTACAAGTTGAAAATTAGAAAATTTGTTTGGAGAAATGGCAAAGATATGATGTCCGGGGCATCTAAATCTGAAAAAAATTTAAGGTTATTTTGGAGATCTGTCTAAAAATTGTAATGCTGAGGAACTTTTTAGACTTAGAACTAAAAAAGCAACACATGTTTGCTATAAACAAGAAAGTCCAAGTTTCTAAAGTTTGGTGTGTGTAGTAGGAGCTTTTTTTTTTAGGGGTCACCTTGCAGCTCCTGTCTAAGAAAATGCATTTGGAGAAAATGTCTTTTGAAGTGCTTCATAGAGACAGAATAAATGATAAATAAATACATTTTAGGAGCAGATTGGATAATTTTGTTGTTTCTACATGAAAGATGATAAACTGAGAGTGCAAACTGACCAGTATTGTTCCACTTTAATTCAGCATTTACAACATACTGTTAACATGGACATTTACCAGAAAAAATAATCACATTTCAAATGTTAAAAAACAAGTTTCATAATTGAACTCGCAAATTTGTTTTCTATCTTTTCTATGCAACAACTTTCAATGTAATGCAAAAGTTCCAATGTAATGCAAAATGTGTCATTAAGACACTATTCAGCCTATATTGTATCTATTAAGTAATGTGTAATATGATTCTATTGGATTTGTATTTAATATTATATTAAATATAATATAAGACCAGCAAAAGTGTAGCTTTTGGATTTTAGAGAAATAATCATATACTTGGTCTTAAATATTTACCGTAAGAAACAGTATCATACAGTGTCAATCATAAGATGCTCAAAATATGATTTTATTTCCAAATGTCTTTGATTGAATCTTTCAAAGAGCAGGCCCACCTGAAGACACAAGGATAAAGGCCAACATAAACATTGTGTTATTTGCTTGTTTATTTTTTGAAAAATATGTACTTTTTGTACTTTGTGGTCAAACAAACGTGGACCTTATAATTTTTTAAATTATGCGTGTGGTCCTGTTCAAAAGTAGTCATTTTGTCATAGAGTTGGTTATATTATGTGACTCAAATTTGTTTATGTTAGGTTAGAGTTTATAGTTAGGGTTAGAGTTCAGTTGTCAGTTCATGTTCAAGCCAAAAAAATTGTCCCTCAAGAAAAAACAAACAAACAAACAAACAAACAAGCAAACAAACAAACAAACAAACAAACAAACATATAGGCCTATAGGTAAAATACAACAAAATGTCAAAACACACGATAAGCAGTATTTCACGCCTTTATTATGTCAATATGTTACGAAAAGCTAAAATGTAAATAAATCCGCAAATTTAGGTTGATGCCACGCCGCGACATTTTATTGGGTTTAAATGGTAAATCTACCCCAAGCCCAGCCCTAAATTTACCTATTTTAGTAACTTGAAGCATAAGTTTGTTCGATACACTTAAAGAACATGATCACATGGCTTCAGCCAAAATTTCTTTCAACACAGTCTCACAAGAAACCGTACATAAACCGTACACAAAAACAGCGTATTATGAGCTTGATTTCACACATTTTTGCGTACTTAAGTTACGCCGTGGATATAGGACGACATGAAAATTGTGAAAAACACATGAGCTTTGGTTGAAGTCAAGTGGGGACATTTTCTTTAGGTTTAACAGGTAAGTTTAAGCATCAAGTTACTGGGGCTTGGGATAGGTTATGATTAGGATAAGGATTTTGTTAATATTCATAAAGAAGAACACATCTGTACAACCACCATAGAAATGAACTGCGACGCGTGGCATACTTAAGTAAAAAAGCCATGAAATCTTGCCAATCATACACAATTTACATGTCCTGTAATGTCGTGTTATGTGTAAGCTTTTTTGTGACCTATTCTGATTGAGACAGTTTCTCTGTTCTTTGGTCCTGGTGTCCAAAATTATGAAACCCTAATCCTAAAGTTATGATGCCTTCTCAAAGTGTAGCAACAAAATGCTTATTGCACTAGCAGCTCACGATCATAAAAGTCCAGTATAATGCGATAGTCTCAATATTTATCCACCCTGCTCCACTGTTTATGTCTTGTAAATTTAAGCTCAGATCCTTTTCCTTGATGAACACATCGTTTGGTGCGCTGACATATGTTTAAGTAGTGGGAGTGCGGGGTTTGTTAAGTGCTAAGCGTTACACAAGACTGACTGCTGCTGTCATGAGCAAATGAATATTGATGATCTCGGGCCTGGTGATGCGCGTTGGGTGACATGTTTAAGAATACAGCCCTGCAGCCATTTAGAAGACATGCTCTCTGAAAACACACAAACACGCGGACTGACACCCGACGACGGCATTAAATATGGAGGCCCCTTTAACCTCCTGCGCCGGTAAATACAGCAGCTAATGCAGCTAATGCAGCTCAATAATTTAGAGAGTTTGAGTAAATTTGCTGAATGTATGCAAACCAGAGAGGTGCAAGTGCCACGTTACATGACATCTGCGTGACTGGACAAATCAGCACTTTTACATGATGGGGACGTCATGATGCAGGGCTCTGGTCATAAACTGCAGCATAACTTACTGAATCTACAACAGAAAAGATGGAAGTGTGTTTTATAGGCTGCTATGTCATGCAAAATTGTACTATAGGCAATCAACAAGTTGTGCAACAAGTTTGCAACTAGTGATCGAATAAACTTATATTCACCTTATTCCGACCCGCCCACCTTTCTTGGCAGAGCACTTACTGTTTGCTCTGTTAAGGTAGCCATCATGTAAACTTGTCTGTCTTGATGAATTGGCTAAAACAAAAGTTCAAATAAACCCACATTTGATTGAGGCTAATGTAACTAACCACAGCTAAACCAGAAGTGTGCTACCAAGAAAAAAAAGTGTGGGGCAGAATAAGGTGAATAGGCTCTGAAATATGCCATGAGCTGAGAAACACCTCAGATTGAACATGAACATTGTGTAAATGTTATGTTTTTGATGTGGATTTACAGGGAAATTATTGCCTATTAACTGTAACTATTAACTGTAACCTCAGGTCAAATTACGCAAAATGTTTCTATTAAAGTGACTTTTGCTTTCTGAATAACAATGCAGTTAATAACAACAACAAAAATGAATCCCCCAGCCAGTTGTCATAATCATTGTTAGCTGATGCTTTACAATCAACCAATAGGCCTAAGTGATGTACGTTTGTAAAATGTTATTAGTTTAATATGTCCATGAACATGAAAGGAGGCTAGGAGTGCTCACTGGATCCTGATGATGCAAACCAAACCACTGCTCAACAAAGCAGTTTTTAGCAACAGAAAAAGAATCTGATTGCTGTAATTTGTAATAACGCAACACACTCCGACTGAGGCGGTGTTCATCAGGGCACAACACAGGTGTCTGGACACACCGGTGTTGTGAACATGTTGGACAACTCAGTTCAGCATTTTTTAGATTTGAATTTCACTTTTTGATCTTACATGGCGTGTTTTAGATAAAAATTTGCTCGTAAATCTGCAGTTTAAGCTAATTGCGAGCAAGATCGGGTTAATTGATCTTCAAATACACTGTTGTATGTATCTTTATCTGTGAAGGAGCATTTGATGTGAGTCCAGATCACATTTGCAAGTCATCAAATGTGTATGACATGTGTCTATGCTTATAAAAGTGCAACTTCTGCCATTGTGTCATCTGATTTGTGTCATCACATAAACTGTAGGAATATGGCTGCGTGCTGTCCGTGTTGTAGCAGCTGAACAGAGCTGCTGCTTGTGCGTCTGTCTGTGGTTGTACACTGGGCCAAAGCTCCCTAATGTTCTACTGTGTTCACAGTGTCTTTGTCAAACTGTAAACTGAAATGTACTCTTCTCCCCATCTGATGTCATCATTTAAAACCTGCTTTACTTCCTGCTATTTTCAAAGGTTGCAATAGATTCATTCTTCATGTTTGATTAATGTCTTCTTACTGAGATACTTGGTAATTCTGTTCCCCACAATAATACCTTCTCCCAGAGTCACATGTTCAACCCCAAAGTGAAAGAAAAAACAGCTCGAACTTGTAATAAGATCAAATAAGAGAAATACAAAGCTGTAAACACTTGTGCTAATTGTTGATCTGAGACAAACAAAACGCACCTGCATGTTGTCGAGTTCTCACAATAACACTTTGTCAAACCACCACCAGCCTCATACCAAACGTGATAAAAAATACTACTTATTATCATGATTAATTAAACCAAACGCCTTAAAGTTTTATGGTCATCAATGTGTTTGTCTTTTTATTGTAAAGCTTTTGGTGTCAATAAAAAAAGAATACCTAATGAATTCTATATTTTTGACAATTGCACATGGCAACAGTGGGCCTAAATATTTATTTTAGTCATTTTAGATAAAACAGGTGCTCAAAACTTGCATAAATAACTCTGAGGTCAATGAGAAGGGGATATACTGTATTTTTATAATGGTTAAGCATAAATTGATTCAGCACTAAACAGTTATAAATGCATTGCACTATATCTAGTTTTATCATGAAAAAATAAAAGTATTTGTATGGGCTATGGGAGTTAATTAACACATTAACACATTGATTTAACACTTCATAGGGTCATTTCGTGCACATGAGTAATTACAGTTAATACATGCAGCTTTTAAAGGTGATAGATCCGCACTCTTCTCCCTGTTGGAAATACTCGTGGCCTGATCTCATTTGGAAGTTTGAGGTGCTACTTGATCTACATCGGGAAATTATTTTACAGAGTTGAAGGAGTCAGAGTTTAATTGTTTAAGCGTCTTGTTTGATGAAGATTTTGTGAACTTTTAATGGAAGTGGGTGTGTTCAAGTTTATTTTTAAAGGAACATATGAGGTGTCTGTTTTGAAGATTCACAAACTCTTGAAAATCCATCTGGTTTGACTTCGACTTGTAATAGATACAGTTGTCGACATATCATAATAGTGGACAAGGCCAGCTGTGGGGGAACATTGCAATTAAAGATCCATAAGAATTCATTGGGAGCTGCAACTTTCTCGCTTTTTAAGACATTTCCTGGCGATTTAAGTGCATTTTCAGCGCAAGTGCTTCAAGTCTAGTCACAATAATTAAAGGCAGCCTAGCATCACATTTTAGCATCTAGCCAAGCTAATTGTTGGATATATTTACAAACTTGGCGTTTTATTTTTTCATGTCTATAGTTGCACAATATATTTCCTTAAATCCACATTTGCTAGTTGTTGATCAGTGAGAGACAAAGCTGTTGCTCTGATTCACTCTCAATGTAAAATTTCCCCATAGAGGTCCGTTTGTGGGTGTGGCCTCTGATGCCGACCAATCATAGCACAGCGGTCTGGGCAGAAGTGAGAGATGCATTACCGAAATGAACCAAGACAAATGTATGTAGATTTTTTTTTAGCACAAATGACTGTTTTGTTTTGTGAGGAACATACTTAGAGTCACTTTGTGCATTTGGAAACAGAAAATATGCATTTGTCTGAATATGTATTCAAATCTTATTTCTTGCCTTCTTCTGATGTTGTGTGGCTGATTATGTCAAATGTTTGTTCTCTCATTCCATTTGTCTATATCCCCGGATCCCAAAGTAGGACCTGAGGGTCAAACTCGGCCCAGCAGAGGGTCCAATTTGGTTGCTCCGGTTTGTCATTTTTGTGTTGAAAAGACTGTTGAATGACACCAAATCAAATGTAATCTCCTAAAACCTGGTAATAAAAGACAATTTAGTCAAAATCTCTTCTCAAATACACTTTTTAAATGTAAAACATACTCTTGGCACACTTCAATGTAATACATTTGGGTCCGTTAAAGAAAATAACTGCAAATTCTGGTCCACTGGAGAAAAAAAAGTTTGGGCACTCCTGGTCTATCCAGATTATTAATGTCTAGAACTTAAGAGTGATGCACATCAATCATAAACTGAAAGCTTTTCTGAATTTTGACTCATTCAGGAGAAGATGGCGCAAGATCTAGAACCTAGTTTAGATTTGGATTTTAACCATTCTGTATGTTTAGGTTGATGTGGCAAACCAGAATGACCGAACAAACACATTCACCTTGCAATCATGGAGAGAAACTTGAAGATTCAAGACGAAAGACCAGAGAAGCCTGGAAAAAATGTATGTAAAAGTGTATGTAAAAAGAAAAAAAACCTTCTTGGATTAGAATAGAAATGAGAAACCTCTAAACCAGTACTTCTCAAACTGTAATATGCAAGTCTCTTCTGATGGTACACATGCTCATCTAAAGTGCCAATGTTTCCCTAATTTGAATTAATTCTGTCCACTTTTAGAGATTTGATAGGACTTTGTTAGTGGTTCAGGGCTTTAAACAATTTGCATACCCCTATTGGTACTATATTTTAACACAACCTAAATTAAAATGCACTGTATATCATTACAGATGTTAGCAAAGATTATATTTATTATTATTTTTTACATTTCAGTCTATCTTCTTCTTCAACATCCTTCCCAGCTGTCACTTTGCACAACATGTGAACTTCTCCTGCTCTCTCTCGTTGGGCTTGACCTGACCCCAGTCCCTCTTCTTCCCCTCTCCTCCCCCCTGGTGTTACTCGGTGTCACCCCGTGTCACCCGGTGTCACTCGCTCTGCAGCCAGACCCTCTGCCATGGCAGCAGGACACGGTGCCACCTCCCAATTACAGGGGTCGTGTCCCTGCCATCCGATCGCACATTACCAGACCCCATCCTGCCCTCGTGACTCCTCCAGCACTCTCCCTTCCCTCTGAACCCTTTAATAAATCGCGCTCTACATCCATGATTATTCAGAGGTTTACACATTAGTCAGCCTGGCTGTGATGGCCAGTGTTATGCATAAATTGTTTGCGATGGATGAACTTTGACACCCTGCAAATAGATGGAGAACATGCGGACGCCATGTTTTCTAATCTAGGTCTGCAGCCGGCGATACCAGGCAGGTCAGAGGTGGGGGAGATTGCACGCATCAACAGCAGTTTGCTTAACAATATGTCTGCCAGTGGTTCTACTCCAGTGCATCTGATCCGACAATATGCCCGACTTTAATCTATGACATTTACGTAGCGGCTCTGAGGCCGCGCGGTGTGGTGATAGAGAGATGTCAACAGTGCTGTGGAAAGGAACGATATCTGACAGAGAACACGGTTAAGGTTAAGAGTAGACTTTATTGTTTATTGAGATTTGTATTCTACATTTGACCCATTCTTCAATGTCAGTGGACAACCTTATATCACCTCCACCACTTCTGAGGTGCTTTATGTAACTTTTCTGTGTCCGCTTCTTGCTTGTCACCAAGGAAATCTTGTTAAATGTCATTGCTTTGCTTAAATGTTTCCGTAGTGTGTATATTTTCATGATGAATTTAGGACAAGTTATAGGTCAGATCTCTAGGTCAGGTATCCTGCAGATATGTCACAAACTTTTATACAAAAACAAATTCAACGTCAAAGCTGAGTCAACCAATTACAGAAAACCCAGAAATTCCACTGAAACAGCAACATGCTAAACCAGATGTTATCGTAAATATGTAAGCAAGGATGACACAAGAATAAAGGAGGGGTTGGCTGGTCAGGCAAACTAAGTGCTGAACAAGCTTTAGGTTCCGTTCATGTGACAGTACAACATTGCTTAGGCCAATGATTGGTCAAATTACATCTGAAAAGTCTTAAAACTAAAAGAAGACTTGGACTCAACTTGGATTTGTGAGGCACTGACTTGGGACTTGACTTGGACTTGAAGCCAAAGAATTGCAAAACAGTGACTTGGTCTTACCTCTACAAAATAGCATGCCTTGACTGAAAAATTGTTAATAATCGCAGGAATAAGGATCTTGTTCAGGGGTACATAAGTGAGAAATGTGGCTACCAATCTGAGCCAACAGATCAAGTTTCCCACACTTTATGCATGAGAGCTGTTCTTTAACTACCAATCTTCCAGTTTTGAAAGCTTATAAGCTATCGCTGATCTTTTGTCATCTTTCAATACTTTTTTAAATCTCTTCTTGACCTATAAAATGCCTTAAAGTATGCCTACTTGAAACTCACACTTCTCCTTTCCTATCCTATGTCTTCTCTCCTGGACAAAATCGTGAACTCACCTCAGTGACACCAAACTTTGTAGACTGATGGTCGTGGAAATTTTCTGACATCTGGGGTTTGTTCCCCCCATGGTATTTATTTATTTTTTGCTTTTGTCAATTGCTGCACCCA
Source organism: Mugilogobius chulae (assembly GCA_038363315.1). NCBI lineage: Eukaryota > Metazoa > Chordata > Actinopteri > Gobiiformes > Gobiidae > Mugilogobius > Mugilogobius chulae. Next base: position 3,578,192 of record CM076406.1, on the reverse strand, counting down.
ATGTAGTGAAGAAAGTAAAGAGCAAATACATCCCTTTCCAAGTTAATATTTGATAAAGTAAAGTGAATAATAACATAAAGAGTACTGTTTGCTATTTCAATGGGCCTAGACACTGTGGAGATGTTCTACTAACCTTTGACTATCTATGACTGATCTTCTTGTCATCTTAAAATTTTATCTTTCAATACACTTTTATCTCTTCCACTAAAAACTTACACCTTCACTTTCCCATCCTCTTTCTTCTTTCCTTGAGAAAGTGTGAACCCCTAAGTGACAATACATAGAACTTATACAGTCTGCTATCGCAACTCGAGTTCAGGCCAAGACAGCGCTTTCTTTTTTGCACGTTTGGAAGCTATTCTTTAACTATCAACCTTCCACATTTGCGAACCTATCACTAAGCTATCACTGATCTTCCTGTCATCTTTAAAAATGTTATCTTTCAACACACTTTCATCTCTCCTTGACTTCTTAAAAAGCTTTCAAATTTGCTTCTCGCACCTCCACTTTCCCCGTCCTTTCTCTTCTCTCCTGGAGTAAGTCGTGAACCCACCTCAGTGACACCAAACTTTTCCAGACTGTGGCAGAGCAAAGTGCACTTGTTCACCGTCACTTCATCGGCTCCTTGCGTGCGTCTGTCTGCCGCCGCTGCTGCCGAGGTGAAGAGAGTAGACGTATGCCCAAAGATATAGAGACGGAGAGAGCACAGGGGGAGGGAGGAGTGACGGGAGGTGATGGGGTGGAAGGTAGCGCGAGGGGGGGTTCTGCTGTTGAAGTTGAAGCCTGTTCTTTTGTGGCGCCCCTGCCTTCTGATCATTTACATCACGTTGACATTCGGAGAGTTTACTCTGGGGTCTGTAATTGTATTCTTTCGCCAGTTCTGCATTGCCAACCGTGAAAATGGAATCTTATCAACCCTGACCAATTTTTAATGTACAAAATGAATTGGCAAGGGTTCAAAAAAAGGGTTGGGGCACACAATTCAAATCAGGTGAATGATACACAGTTTTTTTTTCTCTCCTCACGACCCACCGCCGCAACCTCCTTATCACTCGCCCTGCTTTTATGATCGTATTACATTGGATTTACTTTTCAAAAGGCAGCGCGGCTCAAGACGGGGGGTAAACTCGAGGTATAAATATGACTTTCTGTGAGTGTAATCATGCATGCCTGTATGTACTGTGCGGGGATATACATACAACGGTTTATGGTGTATGGAGGCATGTTTTTTTTCCATACAGAGGGGAGGATGAAGGGCGCCTGGAGGTGGTGTGTCAGCAGAAGCAGAGCAGGGGTTAACTGGGCCCATATGAGAGTGGGATGTTGGGAAGGTGGTGGAGTTAATTGGACTGATGACCTGTATACAAAAAATAATGTAATATACACAACAATGCACTGGCTGAGATGTATTGTGTTTGACAAAGTAGACATATTGTTTGTACATATAACATTATAAGTCCACTGGAAAAACTACAATCCCCAACATGATAATCAATTAAAATGATGTGAGTCACATCTCATAATGTGTCAATAGAACAAGCAAGTTTAGGTCTTTCTTTAATGTATTTTACCTCTTTGAATTAAGTAAAGATATTCTACGCTAATCTTATTTCAGTCAGACTGGTAGATACTATGTGTTGATAAATAGATAGATAGATCATCTCCAAGAAGTTACACTTTTTTGCACAAACCTATTGCATTACAAACTCTGTAATATCTGCAAACACCAGTTCACAACTTTCTTACTTGAAAAATGTTTTTGGATTTTTATCAAGAAACGATAAATGTAAATGGTCTATTTATATAGCACTTTTCTACCTTTCCAGGTACTCAAAGAGTTTTACAATCTAGTATCCACTCACCCAGTGTACGCAGACACTGAGGCCATGTGTCTTGGCCAAGGTGTTCCAGTGGTCTCCCATCCAAGTATTAACCAGGCCCTGACATCTGACGAGATCAGGCTTTGACAAGCAGGTATATGTGTAAATCTTCGGTAACACTTTAGAATAACTACAAGAAATCAGACTTAATAAATCATTAATAACACCTTAATAAAGACTCAATTTATCATGAACAAATGAATAATTAACAAATGAAAAGTGTATTAATGCTTAATAACAACTTAATTACTACGAATCCTGCCCCCTAACCCTAAATCCTAACCTTAGGTCCTTAGTTTATTCGTTGCTAAGCATTAATAAACTTTTTCATTCATTAATTCACCGTTTGTTAATGAATAATTAAGGTTTTATTTATGCTTTATTCATGGTTTAACAAGACCAATTAAGGTGTAGTTATTATAAAGTGGTACCAAATATTCTTCAATAAACTCACAATGTTTAAACTGTCCAAGATCAAGTTTGAGCTTAAACATCCTTTTTACTCAACCACAAGGGTTCATTGTTTGTAGATAAGACTCACACATTTCTGACTATTTAAGATCTAAGTTAACAGTTGCTGGACATAAAAGTTAACTTTTTACTGTAGGCTTCACGTGTTACTGTGGACTTATATGCATTAAATGTAGGGCTGCAACAAATTAATCATTATTGAAAAAATGGTCAATTGATTAATCGTTAACTAGTCTTATACTAGTGTTATCACAATTCTAAATGACTATTATACCACTTAAGAAAGTACTCCATTCTCAATAGCAATGTCAATACAACTGCTACAAAAATGCCTTTTGTTTGGTCCAAACTTTAAACAAAAATTACCTTTACAACACAAAATCTAGTTTTTTGGTTGTTTGAAACTGACATTTTGTTCTAGTTGTTGTAGAACACTCTAAAGCTGTTCAGAAAAGGCCACACTGTATTTTTTTTTAATCCTTTTTTGCTCAAATGAGTATTTAAATTCAATGCTAGCTTTAGCATCAATTACATGTGATTTTGTATTCAATAATCATATTTTATATAAGCTTCAAAACATATTGAACAGCAATGATGAAAAGTGTGTTTTAGCATTTTCAATGTCAACACTAGTTTGCCTGTAAGTATGCACCACTGGAACTTTCTTAAGTGTTGTAACCTAATCTTAAAAAGAGCAAAAATCTTAAAGGTGCACTGTGTAACTTTCTGGAGGTGAAAAATCAACTACACAATTTGGTGAAATTAGAAAGTAAAATCTATACATTGGGACTTTCTGAATATAGAAGAATAAATTTTATGTCATAATATGAAAAACATCAGCTAAAGGAACAGCTTTTCTGTGGAAACAGACGTGTTCGGGCCCTCTTCCAAGCCAAATAATAAACTTTTTGTGGCCATGCAAGCCCGCTCAAAGTAAAAACACAGATTTTTATTAATCATTTAGTGTAACAAAAGCATCTAAATGACAAAAAATTGCATTAATTCAAGTTTATTTTTTGTCAAAAAGTTGCACAGTGCACCTTTAAGTAGGGTCAGCTTAGTCAAGTGACTCTCTATATAACTAATCGATTAATGGAAAGAATAATCACCCAACTAATCGATAACTAAAATAATAGTTAGTGGCAGCCCTAATTCAGTGTCATATAAAATCTGTCCTAAACATTGTTGTAGAAACCAACTTTGTGGAAGTGATCTGGGCGTGTACAATGCCTCAGGGCAGCTGTGGCACTATCTTAAACATTGTTGTGGTGAGCAAACGAAAGGCCTCAAAGTTGAAGTTGTCATAAATCAAAGTATTTCCACCAGTAAGTTCCAATGCAACTATATGAAAATCAAAATGAACTCATGGGTGACACTAAAGACCACTAGGGCAAATGGATGCTTTATGTGTCTGTTGTTTTGCCTAAAAAATATAAAAAATATCCGTCATTTATAATAGTTAGACACTTCTTTATTCCCAACTCGAGTTATGTCAGCCCCAGTTCTGATTGATGTCACTTCTGCAGCCCACTAAGTCACAACTCATCTCATAAATAAGAGGGATCAAACCTCCAGACGGCGCACAAATTCACCTCCCGAAACGGCGACCAAGATGAAAAATAGGCCCCGCTTTGGACAGAAACAATACCAACGCGACTAAAGCCATACATATGTTAAAATCGCAGGCCATAATAAAGATTAAGTAGGAGTTAATGGCGTCCTCAGTCATGCTCGTGAAGTAATCTCTCTTTTTCAAATCAAAATTAGATTTGGAAGGGGAGCAACAAACAGGGGCAGAGACTTTGGCGTAATATTTTAATCAAATTGTCATGAGTGAGTGGATACAATTAGGGAGGCTGTCAGTCACCAAGCAGGGACCCTGTTGTTGTTCTGCGGGCAAGGTGTCGCGGGGCCAAGGTGGAGAGAGAGAGCCAAAAAGAGAGAGAGAGAAGGGGGGTAAAGGAAGGAGGGAAATGGCAGTTTGTCAGGTGCATGTGACAAGTGCTGTGTTGACCATTTACTATTTAATCATAGCAACACATTTGACAAATCTGGTGGAAGGATTCGTTAAATTTGTCAGGACACAACATGTAGCCTGGTAACCAAACTGGTGCTTTCAGTTTGTTCTTCACAAAGCACTTGCAGTCTGGTCATAACTTCTTTAGTTGCGTTTCAGTCTAAGGTTTGTACAGTCATGGCGATGGTGCGACGGCCAGCGCTTTGGCCACAGCAAGAAGGTCTTTGGTTCAACTCTCCAGGGGTCTTTCTATGTGGAGTCTGCACGTTCTCCCCATGTCTGTGTAGATTTCCTCTACCACTTAAAACATGTACAGTTGTGCCTCCACTCTCCCTTTTTCCGGGAACACAGGTGAAAATTAGCTGTAAATTTGATACAAGCATCTCTGCTATTGTGTTTAAAGGTAGGATACTTGACTTTTTTAGTTGTAAACTACAATGCTTTGTCTTTTCTTTCAAAAAGTTATTACCCAAGCAACAGATTAAGACAAAATCAGATCACTATGTACTGTCTAAATCAAAATCATTTGTGCGCACTTTAGCAGTCGTGGCTTCGCCGCGAACATTACAAAAGCAATAGGCCATCGCCTGCTTGGGGCGTCGGGCCTAATAATCACTCTTTAACAATTTGTATTTGTTTTTGAATGAGAGAAAAAGTTACACTTTTATAGAAATATTATAATTTTAAAAGAGTTACATTTAAACACCATTTGACTAAATACAATGTGACTTTCATTCCACATTAGTCAATAGTCAGACTACCTACATGCCAAAAATGTGTCAAAAATATTTTTTATGATTGAGTTGTAATGAAAACAAATGGGGTCAAAATACTGTAGAATTTATTACTCATAAAAGTCATCAGAAAGAATAAACAGCCCAAATTGTAGGTCCGTTGGTAACGAAATTACAGGTTTCTGTTGTCGCAAAGTTTAATATGGGGTCAAAATTACTTCAGGAACATACAAAGGTTAAAGCCATAGTGGAACATTCAAAATCTATCTCCATGAATTAAAGCAGGTCTTGAACCAGCCACCAGACTAGTTATATAGCCCACATTTAAACAACTCTAACATTGCTCAAAAGGATGAACATAACAGCAGACACAGCGAGGCACAAATATTCCACGCTTGTTCAAAAACTTGTACCCAAATAAGCGTATAACCAAACTGTCATGTTCTCTATGTGCTCCGGGACAGCCTCTTCTTCTCTCCTCTAACACGCTCTGAAGCTCTGAAGCCTAAACAAGTGTGAAAACGGTGGCTTATTAGGCCTGGTCCGCCTCTCCTTTATGTTCACAAACACCCGGCTCGCTTTATCTGTGATCTGGGAGCACTGGCCTGTCTACTCATTGTGATATAATCAATTTGAGACACACCTAAAGAGGACTAGGGTTGGTTTCCCCTAATTGGGCCATTACTCGCAAGAGGCATTGACTAACGAGAGAGGGCTATATTATTATTAGCTAGACACTGCCTTATTTTCCCTTCACTGATTTCATTGGCTAGTTTTGCTTCCCTCGGTTAAGTAGCAAAGAAAAAAAAAGTCTTTGTAGAGCTTGTTAGCGGTTCTCAATACAATCATAACATTTGTTGATGACAGCCATTGCTCTCTATCTAAACGCCATTGGACCAAATCTTCCATGCTGTGCTGAATAAATTTGACAAAGTGCCTACATGTACGCTGCTCAAACGGCAACCGCACCCCTCCCGCAAGTATTTAGGTTGCATATACAGTAATTATGATTTATCAAATTAATTCGTCAGACCCGATTCATCACTTTACCAGACAGGCTAAAGAGCGGATTGACGTGCCAGCATACGCACACACCCGGACAGGTATCTTCTCCTACAACATTTGGTACAGCTAATTAAATACAATAGATGTCAGATGGAGTGACTGATGCTTGGTTTGATGGTGCGAGCTCTGGTAAAAAATTAACTCAAGCAAAACTGAAAAGCCAAGTGCCGTGTGACAATGAGGAGACGCCGCAGCCGGTCATTTCTGATTCATTTGTTGCAGAAATTGCGCGAGAATCGGAGGTAAATGGGACGTCGTTGTGGTTTTGTCAAAACTTTTAATGATTGCTAAATGGTGATCTGGAGGAGACTGTACGGGTTTGGTGACAAGTTTGACTTCACTCACTTGCAATGAAACATAATTGTATAGTTTGGGAGTCTTTAAAAGCAGACAGATCAGTTGTTGCCTGAATGGTTTTGTCATTGCCCAGTTCTTTCTTGGGATTTTTAGACAATTTGACAAACCCAGGATCAAAGAGCTCACACAAACCACCTGCTAAGTTTGATCTAAAAAATGTTAGTAGTTGTGGCTATTTTTGATTGCTAGAGCTTCAATAAAAATGTATTTAAGTTAAAGACCTGTAGTCCCTTAAATAGTGGTTGGTCTTGAGTTTAATGAAAACACTTTTCCTCCAGTTGTACAGTTTTGACCTGATAGTGTTAGAATCTGAATCTACTTTGTGTTTTTAGTTGTTGTTTTGTTAGAAAAAGTTACAAAAGTACAAATTTGACAGTAGTTTGTTCACCTTTTGTCCTCTTTTTTAGATCTTAATAGCTGCTAGTGGTGCTAAATGAATAAATGGTATCTGTCTATTGGCTTCAACAATGAGAGTAAAAAACAAACAAACAAACAAAAATCAGAGAAGCTCCCCGACACACATTTTCTCTACAGGCCAAAAGTCGAGAGGCGTCTGGCTGCCCACCTCCTTTGTCATGCCCACCTCTCGCTGCAGGCCAGGGAAGGCTCTTCACACAGACCGGATGTTCGTATTCGGCAACTCTCGACTTTGGTCAATGTCTGCAGCCAGACGCCTGTGCAAAAGTCTCATATTTGTCAAACTCTGCTTTTCACAAAGCTGTAAACTTTGGCAGATTATCTATTCTAACTCCAATCCTAATACCAATCTTATGTTTGCTATAATAGCAACACGTACAAGGTGATTATATATGGGCATCCAAACTCTGTAGCAAAAGGTCTGTGGCTGTAGGTGGTCAGTATGTGTCCAACCAAAAAAGTGTGTCTTTGTTTTGGGAAAAGAAACTCACAATCTAAAACAAAAAACAAAAGCATTTCGTCTGCCGTGATGCAAAACATCGTATGGTATGTTTTTTGATTAAGTGTGGAAAAATACTTTGTAGAAGCAATACTTAATGTGTCACAACAAGTATAATCCCTCACTGATTCAGTTGCGACGCATTTCAAAAATCAAGATGTTTTGATTGTCACTTAAACATCCAAATTGTCCAGACAGACCAAAATCCTTTCACATATCTTTCAACAATTCTGTAATATGATCAGCTAACTTTAGGTCAATCATTGCTTTACATTCATTCACTTCCAAGACAACCATTTCAACAGTGTCATATGGCATTTCCAGTTCATCTCCCACGACGCCCGGGGCCCTGATACCTTCTCCTCTGTGCAAAACAAAACCCAGGGCACCCCCATTACCATTAACACTTTGTACTGCCTCTCACCGCTGGCCTCTCTCATCCACGCTGGCATTTTACATTATGCACAGCGTTATCAATAATCATCACGCGCCTAAATCTCTCTTTATTAATGTGCTGCGCCGGAGGCTGGAGCTATGGGGCAGCTCGGTTGTGCCAATGTGATTTCTACTCATTTGTCTACATCATGGGCCTCTGCATCACGCTGAAATTGAGCTCACGCCAAGCCTTCCTACTTAATCAGCAGGTTAATCCCAGCCTCTGAGGGAGAGAGAGAGAGAGAGGGGAGGAGAGGAAGGGGAGAGGTGACAGGCGTGTTGGGGGATTTTCGCCCATTTACAAAGCGGGTAGAGGGAATTACCCGATGCCCACATGTCGTTTCTGCCCTCAGAGAGCTGGTACACTGGAAAAAAAAAAACGGTCATCTTAAAACAAGTTTAAACAAATGTAATACACGTCAAGAGCTACTTGAAAAAAGTGAAAAAATCTACCAATGCAACAAGCACATTTAAATAAACTAAAAGAAAGATCGATTTTCAGCAATTAGTAGCTAATTTGTTTGTTTGGTTCTGATCAAGTCCTGGTTTAGACTAGTCTTACACCTGGTTTTAGTCCTGGTCTGGTCCTGGCTCAGTCCAGTTTTTGTTCTGGTCTAATCTTGGTTTAGGTCAGTTTTAGTCATGGCGAGTCTTGTTGTAGTCCAGGGATAGTCCAGGGATAGTCCTGGTTTAGATCAGTTGTAGTCCTGGTCTGGTCTTGATTTAGGTCAATTTTAGTCTTGGTCTAATCCTGATTTAGCACAATTTTAATCCTATCTAATTTTTCAGTTTTAGTCCTGGTCTAGTCCTGATTTAATCCAGGTGTAGTCCCAATCTAGTCCTAGTTTAGACCAGTTTTAGACCTGGTGTACTCCTGGTTTAGTCTGGGCTAGTTTAGTCCAATTCCAAGCCATGGTCTAGTCTGTATTCACTCCAGTTTTAATCCTGGTCTAGTCTTGATTTTGACCAGTTTAGTCTAGATCTATTCTTGTTTTTAGACCAGTTTTAGTCCCAGTCTAATCCTGAGTTCTTCCAGTTATAGTGATGGTCTAGTTTGTCCAGTTTTAGACTTGATTTGGATTGGATCAGTTTTAGAACCGGTTTAGTAATGACTTTAGACCAGTTTTTATCCTCATTTAGTACATTTATAGTCTGGTTTTACATGTTGGTCTAGTCCTAGTTTATGTCAAAGCAAGTCTTGTTGATTTTACCTGAGCTAAAATGATTATAAAAATAAGTCTAACTCGATATACTGTGCTAGAATTAAAGTCAATGAAGTAAGATATGCATTTTTGCAGTGCATAAAGCTCGCGGGAGTTGAATGATAGCCTCAATGCCATTATGTCCATAAGAATGATGCTTCTCTCAGCCTCCTGTCCTGTTCCTCCCTCGCTGACATTTCGCTCCACCTGTCCTCTCTCTCTCCTCTCCCTCTCTCTCTTCTCTCTTTCTCTCTCTCCTCTCTTCATCTATCCATCGTGTCATTCTCCTTAAAGCGGAACTGCACCATTTTACTCTGCCGTCCCAGATGGGGATACAACAAAACCTGTAAATGCAATATTTCTGAGTGAAACAACTGGGATTTGTCAGTTCACGTAAGTGGAAGATGGTTTGAGTCTGTTTTCTTATAATGCTTCCTAATTCTAATATTATCTGATTTTTTAAAAACACACAAATAAATGAATAAATGACATAGTCTGTCTTTAGACTTTTAGACAATTTGACCAACACCAAAGAAAACTTGATCCATTTGAAGAATCTTGACTACAAAGTCTTTTGTAGCAGCATGTGGTCACACAAAACTAATACATTTTTGGGTTTGGGAAGAATGGACAATCAATAAATGAATAAATGAGCTGGCAGAAAAAAACCTTTAGTCCCGACATAACCATTTTTTTTTTTTTTTTTTTTTTTTTTTTTTTTTTAAGATTATCTTTAGTAATCTCTGTGGTAATATAACAATTTTAGATACCATCGTGAATGTTGTTTTGACATTTATTGAAATTATGAAAAGAAAAATAAATGCTTCTGTTCTTGAATAGTAACTATATTTACTTGTTCTATTGGCAAATCTTTATGAAAGTCAGAACATGCTCAAATCACAATAAACATAATCTTACAATACTATAATCAATTTTAAACTTATTGGCATAATTAAGGTTGTCGTTTTTCCAGCGTACTAACACATTTGAACATGTTTATGTTGGATTGACAATACAAACACCGTTATCGAGATATGCCAAAAAATATAGATATTAATTTTTGTCAATATCGCCCATACTAGATATGCAGTATATTCAAAGTATTTATTTGGGTGACAATGAGTTCAATGTTTCCTCTATATCCAATAATAACATTTTGCTCTTAACATCAAGCAAGATCCTTGTTTATGTAGCATTTGGTAACCTCATGGCTTCACTCACTCTGGCTTCTCAAAGTTGTGAAAAGTGCTTCAAAATGTATTATGATCAAAAATGAAAGCTGGTCAGAATGCATTCGGTAAATAATATTACACAGCTGCCCAGCAGACTGACGGAAGTGAGACTGCCTTCTGGTGCCATCGGCCCCTCCGACGACCAGCAACCATTTGCCATATCCATTCAAGGGAATGTAGGTGTCTTGCCTAAGGACACAACAACAAGTTTCTTCTCTGTTTGCCCACTGTGGCACCTGAGGTTCCTCCATCGGTCTCCCTTCCATGTTCTGCTCTGTTCCAACATGCTTAGCTTCTGAGATCTGATGGGATCAGGCTTTAGCAAGTTTGTATGGCCATGAAATGAGCAAAATGTCTGGGCTGCTATATACAAGTTAAAATGAAGATTTAGGATCAGTTTGAAAATGACAAACATGGGGTATAGTGGCAGAAATAACAACAGAATATTTGCATCAAAACATGTGCAGAGTTCATAATAAGTCACTGAAGTTAATTAACTTTCTTCAAATCAGTAAAGAGTTCTCAGCATGAGTCAGTGCATATACTGTATAAGAAACCAGCCCTGGGTTCAGTCCTTGCAATTTCGTAGTGTCCTTGGGAAAGACTCTTCAACTATCTGAAATATTAAATTCCACCTAAGCCATTGTATCTGTAATAAATCCCTTTAGAATACAGCGCACAGCTAATCACACCTCTTTCCTCCAGTGCAAGTCAATAAAATCTTCCAGTTTTGCTCTCTCTCCAGTCTTCTTTCTCTTCTCTTCTTCTTTTTTTCACTTGTCCTGCCTTTATCCCGGGCCCCTCTCCCTGTCTGCCACCTCTATTCCGGGGAACACAGCGTCCCAAAGCCCCCCTGTGAAAAATAACCGTGCGCTCTGGACCTCTGTAAGTGTGTGCGCGCGTGCTTGCCTCCCGCGCGCGCTCACACATACACACACACGTACGCCTGCTTGCTCTGGCAATATGCTCTCACTCAATCAGATTTGCATAAGTAACCTCTCGGCAGGACTGCTCCACTGGCCAGGTGCGCTGTGCTATTTGCATATAGAACTGTGAGGCTCCCCAGAGTCACTTTAGACTCCGGTGACTGCTGAGCGAGCCCACATGAAATCTGAATTAAAAACCCCATCCGCCGCCCGTCTGACACCCCTGCCTCCCCCTCCTCGGCCCCGGTCCATCTAAATACAGTGCCTATACTCCAGCGCTCTCCATCTCCTTGTTACTTATCTGTCCATCAGTCCGAGAGCCTCCCGCGTCTCCCACATCCGCAGCACGACACACTTCCTCAAAAGCATCTCAACCCGGGTTTGGATGTATATATATTTATGCCGTACTTTCACACCGGCTTACTATTTCAGCAACAACTACGAATGTGTGAGTAAAGAGTCATAGTTCCCATGTGGGATTTCACCTTGTCAAACTTTACAGTTATAGACATATATATTAGGAAAAACTGCTTTTTTTTTTTTTTTGTTTTTAATCGTGTTCCTCATCAATAACACAGCTTAAGTTTGAGATACTATTCTGTGAGCTTCAGAAAACATTGTTCTGAATATATAAGATTTGTGATGTCATGGGTAGATTGGTGAGATCTTCTGTAATTTTTTGAAAACCATAAAACATCAGACTCATTTTGAGCATTTCTGCAGCATTAGCATATCAGGATATATCGGTTTATTTATTAGGTGTAATTTCCTTTGCAGCCAGTAAATGGAGCTCTAACTCGATTCCTGAAATGGGAAATGCAAATCTATGATGTGTCTTTTGTTACATTCCTAAAATGGCTCACAGGGTTCACAAGAGCATGTTTAAATGACAAAGACAATCATATCAATTTAATATATTGTATTATATAAACTTCTAGCCAGAAGAACTATTTAGATTGCAGGATTATCTTCTTATAAATATGGTTGGAAATCAGTTGTTGTTGCTGTTGTTGTTGTTGTTGTTATTGTTGTTGTTGTTGTTGTTTTGCCTTTTTGGAGACCGTAATGGCAGGTAATCATTTACTTTTTAATGAGATTCATGTAATATACAATTCAGTAACTACAGAGACTTGAAACTTTTGCCTGGAGAATCCAGACTGATATCTTTCTGTTATTTTATATAACTGCTGAGTCTGGAATTTTCCAAAATACTAAAACTTATCAGAGATAAGTTTGGAAAGGTTTGACAAGCCTGGGATGACTTGATGCAGAATTGCTTGTTTGGTGGGAAGTTTGGTCAGTTAGATCCAATTTTAAAAGAAACCTTTAATGATAATAACACTAGGGCAGGTACCCAACTCTCTATAGCTCTGTAGTAGAAAAGCTATCCCTTCTGTTCATTCAATACATTCATAGAAGAAGATGATCATGCAAAATGACTTGACATGATTTTTATTTCTTTTATCAAACATGTCATACCTTGACATGTCTCGATGTCTGCTGAATTGATAATAAAAAAAAATAATAAAAATAATAATAAGCCATATAATTAACAAAGAAGACCAAATGAATCAATTCAAAGCATGACATAGCCTGTTTCATCTTTCTAGTGAGATTGACATCATTGTTTTTGTTTTTTAATCAGTTATGCAAATGTCCAAAATGAAATAATGATCCATGGGGGATCATAAGAATAAGCATATGCTGTATTTTAAAGCATAATTCAAAGTAAGTGCTGTCTTTTTATTATAAATTGATAAAAAAAAGAGTCCAGAAATGTCCATCAAATTAGGCCAAGTCGCTGACTCTATCAGATGTAAAATGGGCTGTAAAATATTGAAACATACGTCGTGTCTTCTCACATGGCATGACTTGACCACAGAAATTGGCCCATCGGATTTCGGCGAGGTCCAATCTCCAGGGGCTCAAACTTGTAAAACACTTCATTTTAATACAATGAAAAGCCCCTTTTCGCCCAGCTCGGGCGAGAATGCATAATTCCACTGACTCTGACCTAGACTGGAGTGTCCTTAACTAAGGGCTATTTGGGTGACAAAAACAGCAGCCATACTATGCGTCATTTGGACTTTCTTATATGTTAATGCATCCACAAATTTATTCTCAGGCCCTTTGAGGAAAAAAGGGGGAGGGTTGCACTAGGGAATACCGATGGCAGAGCAATATCCTTTTTCTATGAACAGAGGAAATTGTTCAGTGACCCTGTGAGGTCCAGCCCATTTGAATATGTGTGTTGTCCCTGTCTCCAGCCTAATCACAACAGATGGAGTCATGGCCAAAACACAACAAGGGCGCTTCAATAAAACGAAATGCATTTGTTCTGGTCCTCTTGATAGGAATACTCTCGCCACCAAGCGCTGCTGCCCACCGACTACTTAGCATTTCAGAATTTCCCTGCAAAGAACAAAAGTAGGAATATTGTATAATTGAAGCAGGCAGCGCGAGAAGATATACAAGAGAAGAGCTGGTTCACTATAGATGTATGTTTTATGCAATGTTGTGATCGCTAATTCCTTTTGTCTAACAAGTTCTTTTCTTCTTATCTGAGTCGCTATGTGGAAATCTGTTTCATAAAGTTTGTCTGTTTAGGTCAGCAGGCTCCAGAATACACTTGTAATAAAGTAGAGAGGGCAGTGTTAGGTCTGTGTAAAAATATAATAACATGGAGAAAGGTGAACGCGGTGGGAGCGAAGGTCTTCATCTCTCATGTATAGAAATTGGAACCGTCTGACCAGCGTGGGTTTGCTTATCTCAGAGGCAGATAGCATCACGAAACAGGGCTGTAATGGCCACATGCTCCACTTGATAATCCCCTCCCCGTCCCCCTCGCCGCGCTGTCCGTGCGGAGATACCAGACGCCCTGGTCGCAGGGCTTAGAGGCTTGGAGAGCAGGGGAGCATTACCAATACAAAGAAATGCATTTGGTTCTTCCAGTGCTCCAGCGGACTGGGTTAACATAATAGCTTCCCCTCCCTGGCCCTTGCCTTGTTTTTGATTGATACTTTTCAATTACAGTCCAGAGGCGTCCGAGCGGCCCGCTGCTGCCCCCCTCACCCTGTCTCCCCAAACATTCAGAATGCTATTTTTCCCACTGTGTGATAACTTCAAACATTTAGGGGGTACAAGAGCAGTGCTAACCCTGTTTAGCCGGCACAGTAAATTGGTTCCGTGTTCAACATAATAGCACTGACAGGCTTTTGCTAGGGAAATCAGTCCGGCAAAGGGACATGCCAACGATAAGACATCCAGCTTTGAAATTCTATTTCTCCGTATCAGAATTAAATCTGGACTTTATATTTCTTTTGCCCGGCGCAGCCTCTCGCGGTCGCTTCCTGGCCTGTACTATTTGATCATGGGGTGACAACTAATACTTACCCCTGAGATCTTTGCTCTCTCCATTTTCTGTGACTTTGGCCCTGCTTTTTTTCGTTACCTTGTTATTTTTCCTCTCTTGTTTCCATATTGGTTGTCAAAATCTCCGATGATTTGTCCGTCCCCTGGATGTAATGCATGGAAGCAGACTGGTGCTTCTAAGGCTCTTTACAGATAGTGCAGCTCCTCTGAGACTGGGGCACATTCACACAGCCTCTATCATGTTCAACGCTCAAAAGCACTTAAATGTATCTGTGGTCTCAGAAACACCTCCGCTTGTGCTGCTGGAGCAGGACTCTGGTTTGTTACTGCTGCAGTCTGTATCAGTGCAGTGCATGCTCCATGATGAGCCCCACATATTCATGCAGTAATCGTTAGCAGGAGCTGCTCCAGCGGTATCCCAGCCGATCTGATATCCATGTGCTCCTGGTGACAGTGCCAGGCCCTGCAGATAATTAATCTATTTAGCTGAGGGGGTGGAAAGCCTCCCGTCGCTGGGTCAGATAAGTTTGTGGATTTACACATTTTAAAGTCATCCAGTCTCTCAATGGCACCAAACTGTGCAATATTCTAATGCCATTAATTACTATTTCCGATTGGCTGGTCTCGGCTGTGTCTGGACCAGCTGTTTCATCAGTGTGTGTGAGCCGCCCTCCCTCACGCAGCCTCTCATCATGGGGTGACATTCAAATAGACTTCTGCTGTAATTTAGCCACCATCACAGAGCCCATGTGAAGAAATGAATACAATGTTGTGCTTGTGTGTATCAGATATTCATCAAACCAACAGATTCCATAAGAACAACAACCAATGCATTAGCTCTTTGAAAGATAAAAGTGCCACACTGCAATACCCGGGCTCAGTGTGATGACAAATGGAATGACAAAGTTTGGGAAGTTGCTAAAATATGCATAAGTTAGCGTTAGGTTTGTATTGACACGGATCACAGTAAATCACCAGTTTACTGCTCATAGTGGAGCATTAGAGGCTAAATAGTGTATGTCATTGCTGCCTGTGTAAATAGAGTCTGCGGCTGTGAGCTGCGGCTGCTGATTAAAAACCAAGTCAGTCAGTCATGATGTTTGCACTTAATGTTTCTGATAGGGCTGTGTGGCTTCTCCTCACTGTAAACTGTAACTCAGTGTTTACTAGTGTCACTTCGGCTGGCACAGTGTAATGTTATTTTGGGCTTTTTTCTTCATTCATCTGTTTTATAGACATGGTTTACATCAGATGCCTTTACACATTTACTTGATTTAAAGGTGTATGCTTTTTAATATTCTTTGCCCTGAAAGCTCAACAGGCTAGGTTACAATTCACATCTGTGGAAGGCGAGTTCACTCAAAATAAAATGCACAATTTAATGTGTTTTTGAGTGAAAAAAACATGAAAGTGAATACAAGATAGATATATTTGAACGTACAGAATGGATAAATCACTATAGACACACGCAGCTAGGCCAATTTTTATTAAAGAAAAATACTATGTTATTTTTATAATGTTTTGAAACTTGTACGGAGTAACATGCAGAAATATGATTTGAGGAATTGTCTCTGCATTGCTTTTGGCTAAACTCAGACTTTGGTGTTACTTACACACAAGAGCTAACATATTTTAACATCTTAAAAATATAAATTATCTTTTCCAACTTGAAATTAACAGAACTATTCTATTGAGACTATTTTGTGCTACTAATAGATTTTGATCCTCATAAACTGACCATGATGAGCTTATAGAAGAACTTTTGTTAACTTAAGCCAGTGCAAGTTCACTCATGTTGGTATGCTAAGAGGTGCTAACAACATAAACAAGCTCACAATACTCTATAATTAGAAATAGATGGAGTGTCATTCTATGGATCAGTGCGAATTTAAGTCAAAAGTTGATCTGCAGAAGCTTCTGCGCAAGCACATTAACATTAGTGTTTGACTACGCTAACACTTCCGAGGACAAACAGCATAGAATATGCTATAATTATCATTACTTTTTAAATGTGCTTATTTAAGTTAAATGCAACTTAATGTTTGTGAAACACATTATTAACTATTAATAAACTTAAGCAAAGCTCAGACTTTGACGTCTTCAGTTTAGGTAATTTAATGTTTTTATTAATGTAGAAAGTACATTTCACGTGACTATCAAAAAAAACTTTTTTTAATCTCATATGATTGCGATCTAAAGTTACAACTGACAGACTACTTTTTTTTTTAGCTGCTTCTGGCAGTTTAAGTAATGAAAAATCAACTAGGCTCAATTTTGACAACTGAATGACAGGGACTGACTATGGTTTTGAGGGAACGTATGCAACTTTCTGATGATTTTGAGGTGGGCTCCCAAAAGGTCCAAATACAATCTAATAAATACAATGGACCAATACAAACGCTCCAGCAAGGGTTGTTCTGTTCTCTTACTGATGACAATATTGCAAAAGCAGGTTACTACTTTGAACATATTTACAAATTTAGCCTGCTGCTAACTTGTTTACTTTCTGGAGAAATCTCACTTTGACTCTTGATAGTCAAAACTAATTGAAATTCTTAATGAAAGCATTCATTTTGCGGGCAAAACCTATTTCCATAATGTAATGAAATATTAAGAGAGTTTCATGGAAACTTAATGGAGACAATATTGTCTATTTGTGGCATACAATATAAGTAAAGAAGCATTTTTATTATATATTTAGGCAAACAACATAAATTACAAAATTAATGATGGATCTTTATTATTTTTTTAAGTAAACAATAAATATTCAATTTCTCTTGACCTGAACTAAACAACTTTCAAACTGGACTTTGACATCAAATCCTTGACACACCTGTTATCAAAACAAATCTTTCACATCAAATATATAATTAAGCGTGCCATTTAAGTCTGTTTAAGACGTGATCCGGAGCGTGTCGCCGGGGTAAGATGATGTTTTGGCATCGGGGTAATAAGCAGCACATGTTCACAGCAGTGTTTGTCAGCTCTGGACGTTATGTTTATGCATGAAGCCCTATCAGCCTCTGCGCCTCCTATACATGTCAGTGGGACATCAGGACGGAGGGATTTTCAGGGGAGCCAGATTTACACATTCAACATGAGCAAAGGGAGAGAGGGAGGGGAGAGAGAGAGAAAGAGAGAGAGAGGAGGAGAGAGGAGGAGAGAGAGGTAAAAGTGCGAAAAGAGAGGCTAAGAAAGCTAAGCAGAGAGGAGGCTAGAGGGAGAGAATGAAAGAGAGGGGGGGGGGGGGGGGGGGCAGGGAAGGGAAAGGGAAGGAGAAAGAGAGGAAGTAAAAAGTGAGAAAAGAGAGACTAAGAAAGAGATAGAGGTGAATTACAGAGAGAGAATTACAAAAAAAGACAAACAGGGATAAGCTTTTGAGAGAGAGAGAGAGAGAGAGAGAGAGAGAGAGAAAGAGGTCAGAGAAGGGGAAAGGGAAGGAGAGAGGGGAAGTAAAAGTGAGAAAAGAGAGGCTAAAAGCTAAGGAGAGAGAGAGGCTAGAGGGAGAGAAAGAAAGAGAGGGAGGGGGGTCAGGGAAGGAAGGGAAAAGGGAAAGAGAGAGAAGAAGTAAAAAGTGAGAAAAGAGGCTAGAGGGACTTAGAAAGAAAGAGAGATGAAGAGAAGGGAAGAGAGAGAGGAAGTAAAACATGAGAAAGGAGAGAGAAAGAAACAAACAGGGAGAGGCTTTAGAGAAAGTGAAGAGAGAGAGAGAGAGAGAAAGAGAGAAGAGTGGGAGTGGGAGGGAGAGAGAGTCATAGAGAGGGGAGGTCAGAGAAGGGAAAAGGGAAAGAGAGAGAGAGAGAGAAAGTAAAAAGTGAGAAAATAGACACTAAGAAAGGAGAGAGGCTAAAGAGAATTAAAAGCAAAAAGACAAACAAGGAGAGACGTGAGACAGAGAGAGAGGAGAGAGAGAGGGAGCTCAGAGAAGGAGGGGAGGAGAGAGGTAGTAAAAAGTGAGAAAAGAGGCAATAAGCTAAAAAGAAAGAGAGAGAGTCTAGCAGAATTAGAAGGAGAGGGTTAAGAGAGAGAGAGAGAGAGAGAGGGCGAAAGAGAGATAGAGGCAGAGAGAGAGGGGGCAGATATTGGTCTTAAAGAGTGGGAAAAAGTCAAAGATGGAGAAAGAAAGAGAATAAGAAAGAAGAAAAGAGAGATTGAGAGAGAGAGAGAAAGAGAATTTAGATTGAGGGGATGGTAAGAAGGAGAGACTATAGGACGACTTAAGAGAGAGAGAAGAAGAGAAAGAGAGGGAGTGAGAAAGCGAAAGTGAGAGAGAAGAATGAGGGAGGAGGCTTAAGAGAGAGAGAGAGGAGGGGGAGAGAGAGAGAGGTGAGTGCACGAGGGGGGCAGTCCCGGGTCCCCTGCTCTGACATTGTGAGTGTCAGACTCCGATCACTTTAATCAGAGCGAGGATATGCATGATAAAACGGATAAGGGACTTTAATCAAAAAAATTCGCTGGTCTGGAAACGTGACACACTCCGACAAGCACGCCTCAACCCCTCAGCCCCCCCCCGCCCCATCACACACACACACACACCTCCTCCTCCCCCTCCCAGCACCATCCCACCTCTGACACCCCCTCCTCCCCTCCTCCCTCCCTCCGTCTTCCTCCAGTGTCACTGCCACCAACCAGCGCAAGGATCACCATGAATATGCATCAGGCCAGAACCGACAAACAAAATGGACCCAGAGCCATAATATGAGGCTGGCAATAACGATAATAATATATGTATGGGGAACAGTAAGGGTGACCTGTCCTGGCCTCTTTGGGATGTCCTGCAGATTTAGGTTTATGTCCCAGTCATTTGTGTCCTGCTTATATTTAGAGAATGCCTTTTCAATGATGACTTTGTATAGGGTGAAAATACTGTAATTTTGACTTTTCTGACAGTGATTCAATTTGCAGTTTGTTCATTTGTTATTTTGACCAAAAGAATAGGCAAAAAACACAATTTACAACTATGAACTGACTCCAAATTGTAACTGTGAATACATTTTGATTAATTGTGTGTTAATTGTGTAAAAAAAAAAAAAAACTTTCATGGGAAACAAAACTAACACAGTCATAACTTCTTCCGAGTTGTTATATAATGTGACTTTTTGCTGGCCACAACTTTTTTTGGCCAACTTATTTCAGTTTTAAGTGATTTGAAATATCCTTATGATCATTTAATTAGGCATGAACAAGTAATTTATTAAGAACGATTCTGGGTCAGTATACATTGCATTACAAGGCCGCTAATACTAACTCCTAACCTAACATTAAAGTCACATAGGGTACCACTTTTAATAACCTTAATTTCCTTTAGTAAACCATGAACAAAGCATAAACAAAGCTTAATTATTCATACACAAATAGTGAATTAACTACTTTATTAAGGAACTAAGGTTTGGAATTGGGAAAGGGTTTGAAGTAATGAATAGTAACAAAGCATTAATTATGCTTTTTAATCTACTAACTGATCATTTATTTATGATGATTTAGGTCTTTATTTAGGTGTTATTAAGGATTTATTAAGCCTAATAAATGTAGTTATTCTAAAGTGTTACCCTCAAATAGTGTAACTTTCTGAATGTTGAAAATGATCCACATAATCCCATTGAAATTGAGCTGTGGCATTTTTTAAAGAGGTTTCCAGGACTCAACAGAGTTTTTGGGAACACTCAAGCTTACTCAAGCAACAAAACATCCCAAAACAAACAAGTATTCAAGTTTAGTTTTGGCTAAAAAGTTACAGATGGGCTTTAATAGATTTTCTGAATAATTTTTATAAACTTTGGTCATTATAACTTCATATGTTCACTTTTTGTTAGGCTAATAAAGAATTGTTGTCATGTAGTGGCAACATGTTTCCATAGCAACTCATATTTAATAATGGGAAATGAGACAATAGATAATTATTAATTAGACTGGGAGTGTCTACAAAGACATTTTAAGCAATATTCAATCAATCACAAACTAGGCAATGGAAAGAGGCAGTTTTTTTTCTTTTCTATTATTAGCATTGAACTTTGTAATAAGAATTAATATAGAGGGATTATCAGTGGACGTCACTTTTTGCTCTACCCATGCCAGAAAGAAACGCTGTCCATCTGGTTGACTGGGGACACTTCTTTAATTAAAACAACATAACAGGACAAGTGCTGGCTGTTTGGATCAGGTCTGAACCGGGTCTGATGGATGTTTGGCACCTGAAGCTTGAGACAGTGTTTTTTCTCTGGGTTTTTTTGGTAAATGGTCTCTATTTATATAGCACTTTTCCACCTTACAAAGCACTCAAAGCACTATTTTCACTCACCTGAATGTAACACTTATGAGTCAAATTTCATTCACAATTGTTGAATTAGCAGTATAACTTTTGTTTTTGCACAGTGATAAAATGCACTGGCTTGTTGCTACAGCTTGTGTCAATCAGCGCAGCTCTTTCTGCATACTGAGTGCACGCGCATTGCCCGTGTTAATAAACAAATAATACAAACCTAAAATTTTAGTGATCTCTAGACCCATTTGTTTTCAAAAACACAAAAAATGACTTTAAACTATATCAATTTTAGCTGCTCCCAACTGACTGAAATATGACTACAGATTACTGTTTCAATGTAGTATTTACATTTAATAGCTTGGTTGAAGCTCTTAGAGGAGTCAAATAAATAAGTAAATTTTCAATGCTACTAATAAAACCACTTAAAGTTAGCTTCCCTTATGTTCTTTTGCATTGGGCTGCGTCACATTCCTCCACATCGGGCCCTTATCACGTGTTAATAGGATTCTTGTTCACAGTCATAGGTTGGTGTGCTACTGTATGCTCCGCTGCGGCTTAATGATAAATTACACATGTAGAAAGTGACACGTGGAACCGGGCCCTGACATGAAATATAAACAGCCTCATTTGGATTAATAGGTTCATTCAGATAGAATCGCTGGTGACATGATGGAGACTGTGAGGAAGCCGCTCGTGCACAAGAAAAACGCACTCAAGTATGTGAAAGTGTCAGTTCTAAAGCAGGGATTTCTCAAAATATAGAGACTTAAAAGAGACATTGTACTTTGTTTTACATTTAGCCATAAACTATGAGATATGTAGATCAAGTATTTACAGTTTGTTCTTTGCAAAATATACACTTTATGTGAAACAACGAAATAAAAACTGGTTCATGACCTGTTCAAAATGACAGCCCGCTTTTCAAAATTTAACTGTAACAATCAACATATTTTCGTTTACTTGTTTTATTTTTTGGAAAGGGGCTATGTGAACATTTTATGTGTTTTTAAGCAAATAAATACAGACAAAACTCAGAAAAGAAGACATAATCCCCTGTAAAGACCACAATCTATTCATGTGCTTTGTTCTTTGGGACAATCATCATTTACTGTTCAATTATGTATAATTAGTCAAATTTTGGATTTAGTTTATTGCTATTTTAATCTATGATATGCTTAAAACCTAATATAAATAATAACATTAAAGATATATACAAGTAGAATAGAATAAAAAGTAAATATATATCTTTTTTTTTTATTTTGTTTGCTAAAATCTTGTGAAGTACAAATCTTGAGATACGGAAATAAACTGAATTGAATTTATTATGAATAAAAGCATGAAGGAACTTCAGTAGTAGTACTTCTTCTACAGCTCAGCAATACAAAAATAAAACATGATTTAGTTTATTTGTATTGTAATAAGACCAAAAACAAAATCACATCCAATTACATTTTGCACAGGAACAAAAAGAGGTGTCGGGTTGGATTCAGAAATTACAAGGACAGATTTTCTACTTGGAGGCAGCTGAGAGAGTGAACACATGTTTCAAATGTCTGAAAATACACATCATAGACTTACAAAGACATTTAACAAGTTAAAATGCTACTTAGTTTTTCTTTAATACACCACATGGTGCTTTGACAGTTGTTCAGCTGTAGAGTTTGGTGAGAATACTTCTGTCGTTTAAAAAAGCTACTTTATTGCCACTGTGTTTTAGAGACTATGAGAGAGATGGAAGTGAGATAATAAGATGTGGTGGGTCGGCCTACTCTTTCTCCATTATAACCAAACCCTGCAGAAATGTCCTGACGGATAATGAACACACAGTGACCGTAACATTGCATCATGTTATTTCGATGTATTTTCTTTATTCTGCGCTAAACAAGACTTGAGACAAGCTTGACTTCTCTTGTGTAAATCTATGTATCTTTTTGTCTCTGCGCTATGTGTCCACTGTCCATCTGTTTCTTTTATTTGTCCCTCTCTTCTTTCCTCCTCTCTTCTCTCTCTTTTTCTCTCTCTTTTATTTGTCCTTATGTCTGTCTCCTCTTTCCCCTCTCCTCTCTCTCTCTTATTTGTCCTCCTGTCTCTCCCCCCGCTCCTCCTTCTCTCCTCTCTTTCTGTCCCCTGTCCTCTTTCCTCTTTCTCCTCTTCCTCTCTCCTATTTTTTTCTTATGTCTCTCTCCTCCTTTCCTACCCTCTTTTCTCTCTCTGTCCCATGTGCTCTTACCCCCTTCACCCCTCTCCTCTTTCTTTACAGTCCCCTGTCCTCAGTCCCTTCCCTCTTCCTCTTCTCCTCTCTGATCCCTGTCCTCTCTCCCCTTTATCCCCTCTCCTTTCTCTCTCCTTATTTCCCCCTCTCTCCCCTCTGTCCTTCTCTCTCTCCTGTCCCCTGCCCCCCCCCCCTCTCTTCTCGCTCTCTCCTCTTTCCCCTCTCTCTCTTGTCCCTTCCCTCTTTCCCCTCTCCTCTCTCTCTCCTGTCCCCTGTCCTCACTCCCCTCTCCTCTCTCGCTCCTCTGTCCCCTCTCTCTCCCCCTCTGTCCTCTATCTCTCCTGTCCCCTCCCTATCCCCTCTCCTCTTCCCCTCTCCTCTATATCTCCTGTCTCCTCTCTTTCCCCCTCTCTCTCCTCAGTCCCCTCTCTCTCCTGTCCCCTCTCTCTTCCCCTCCCCCTCAGTCCTCTCTCTCCTTCCCCTCTCTCTCCCCCTCAGTCCTCTCTCTCCTTCCCCTCTCTCTCCCCTCTCTCCTCTCCTCTCTCCTATCCCCTCTCCTCTTACCCCTCTCCTCTCTCTCCCTCTGTCCTCTCTCTCTTCTCTGTCCCTCTCTCTCTCCCCTCTGTCCTCTCTCTCACCTGTCCCCTTTCCTCTTCCCCCTCTGCTCTCTCTCTCCTGTCCCCTCTCCTCTCTCCCCTCTCTCTCTCCCCTCTGTCCTCTCTCTCTCCTATCCCCTCTCCTCCTCTTCCCCCTCTCCTCTCTATCCCCTCTCCTCTCCTGTCCCTGCCTCAGTCCCTTCCCTCTTTCCCCTCTCCTCTCTCTCTCTCTCCCTCTGTCCCTCTCTCTCTCTCCTGTCCTCTGTCCTCTCTCTCTCTGCTGTCCCCTCTCCTCTGTCCTCTCTCTCCTGTCCCTCTCCTCTTCCCCTCTCCTCTCTCTCCCTTCTCTCCTCTGTCCTCTCTCTCTCTGCTGTCCCCTGTCCTCCGTGTGGCTCTCCTCGGACGGGCTCCAGTGCCACACATCAGAGCTAATGAAGTGTGCTGGAGTGCCGTGAAGCACCAGGACTCGGAGTGAGTTTATGTGTGGGGGTGTTGGAGGGACTACATCACGGTATAATTGCTTCCTGAGCTATGCTAATTAATTAGCACATACACGCATTTCCGAGCGGGTCATACATGGCGTGCCAGATGGTCTAAAAGAAAACATGTATGTGCGTGGAGAGCTATCAGCGAGCCAGTAAGTAGTACATAGCCGCTGAACATTAGCATAATATATTGGTTGGAGCATTGCAGACAATAAAGACAATTAACTGCGTGATAGCGGGGATACTTGCTGAGAGCCACACTACAGGAGAATGGAAACTCTGGCACACTCTGTGCTTTCAGGGCTCTCCATTAGCTCGGCTAATGTCCACCAGCCTCTCGTGTGAGCGTGCTAATAAAGTCGCTTTACAAACACTTCTGTGTCAGGGAGGCAGGCAGAGTGCAGCTCTGAAAGGGCCACAGGATGGGAAGCAACTGGACTTTTAAAGAATTCACATCTTGAGATCTTTGTAAGTTTAGTGATTTGTGTTATAGTAGAACATGTTTTTTTATTATTTCGCATTAATATCTGATATCATAACAACAATCCATTATAAAACCGCAGACAAAGGTGGAAACAAGTTAAAGGTTGGTGCAATCCCTGAACCTGCCAAGTGTCAAATGAATGAATGAACTTCCAAAAACACATACAGAAAGTTCTATAAATAATGATATTATAAGGCCAGATTAAGGGAAAGCAACACAGTCTCCAAAGAAAACATAGATAAGACGTATAAATAGAAAGCACAACAGGCACATTTCCATTCCTTTTTTATATAAATGCTTATCTACTGTATGTTTTGAAATGTTGTTGTACGTTTTTCCAGAAACTAGGTGGGGCAAGAGACACGTTTTTTTTTTATTTTTTTATTACTATTATTATTTTTATTAAAATTTTTTCTCAATTGCTAATCCTAAAGTAAATTCGCAAAACAACTCCCACATAAACTCAACACAGCTTCAGCTTTTCAAAACTAAATTTCGGCGCAAGCTAAATTAAGTTTTACAGTTTTTTAACCATCAAAATTCACACATTCTTCTGGTGTTTTCATGTTTTTATGTGTATTTTTTTCACACTTTAGTCCTGATCTAAGAAACAAAGTGACCAAAGGTTAGGTCATTGGGGATCAAACTTTACACAGATAAGTTTGTATTAGAGTTGTGTCTGTCATGAAATATCTAAAAGAAAATCTGTAATTCTGCCAGTCATTACCATTAAACATCCCATTCCCATCGGGGGTTGCAGGTGACTCGAACCCATCCCAGTAACTTTGGGCCTTAGGCAGTACAACACTCTAGACTGTGGCCAACTCATCATAGGGTTAACACAGAGTCAGAAACAGACAATCATTCACTCTCTCTCTCTCATTCATTCACTGTGGGAAATTCAGAATGATGCCCAATGAACCTATATGCATGAATTTTGGATTTGGGAAGCCTGGTAGAAGTCACGGTAACACAGGTAGAACATGCAAACTCCCCCCAAACTCGACCCAAGAGTCAAACCCACATTATCTTTATTGTGAACATAGCATAACCTTTTAAAATATAACAAAAAAAATGGATTCAAATGATCTTAACTAGCTACCCTTTGCTTGATTGGAATAACATTGGCCTATACAATGTTTTGCTGTCAAGTGAACAGAACCTATAGGTGTGACTGTTCCAAAGTTATTTCTGACCTTGATCAATACTTCGAACTTAGATTTGAAGTGTAAAAAGTTGGTGAACTTTGGCGAGCGCATTAAGGCAGCAGCGCCGGGAGCCACTGTTTGAATGTGGGCCGAGTTGTTTGTTTTATTCGAGATGGTAAGATAATGAAATTGGTGTTTGTCAAAGGTCTTTGCAATATCATTTCACTTCAGCGTTGTTATCTCTAGAGATTTATGAAGAGAAGATATGGGATGAGTCCTGTTTTTCTTTCCACCAGGCGCTACGTTAAAATTAATGAGCAAAGGTCAGGGGGATTTTAGTGGCCCTTCTAATTCGCTGGAGCGTGTTATGACAAAGAAATATATGGAGCAAAACAAAGGCAATATGTGGTGTTTATGTTATCAGTGCGTTTAGCCACCGGATACATTGCCTCCAATTATTTGTTTTGAAAGGCGTGCTTTAATTTTAGATGGGGTCTCTGATTGTGTGCCACATTAGAGAGAATAGTAAATTATCAATTAGAGATCTGTGATGTGATGCTATGTTATGCTAATATTGATTGTTCGTCGCTCATCTACATGTGGGATGTATAAATAATGCATCGGAGCCACAAGAAAAACAAGAAATACATTCCAGATATATGTAAATACAGTAGCAAGAAAGTACAGTGTATTTGTATCAAAATATTCAAACAAATAAACTAATGACTTAGTTTGATGTGATAGTCGATTTTGGAAAGTAGTCCAGTTAGTCGAATTGAAGTAGTTTAACTTTTAAAAACATGTTAATTCTTTTCATTCTATTCTAGTTTGACCTTCAGAACAAGTTTGGTTGGTCCTCAAACTTTCTGAAGAATTGTCCCAAACATCAAAAATGTATGTATTTTAAACCGAGTTTGAAACAAACAAACAAACAAACAAACAAACAAACAAACAAACAAACAAACAAACACATTAAACATTTTATTGTGAACCTTTGTGTTTTATTAAAGGACTAATTTCTAGTCTGTTTGGCTGAAAAACTCTACTTAGTTTTTGTCGAAATACAGTTTTGTCAAAGCTCTAGTTTTTTCCCCCTACTTTACTGATGTGTAAATCCCAGTGGGAAAAATAATGGTCTTATTTTTCTTTGCAGTAAGATTCAAATTTCAAGTCATCATATGTAATTTTATGTATGAGAGAGGTTTGAACGCCCCTGTTTAAATGCAGCCACAGAGCTGGACTATTTGTAAAAAAAATAACAATTTCATCCATGTGTAATTAAAAAATCGTGGTTTCTTTATTTCACACTATAATATATGAGAAATTATATAATTTAAGACATATCACTCGTGACTGCAGTGCATGTTTTAGCATCTGTTATTAAACTTTCTGTTGACTTTTCTGACATAACGCCACATCAGTATCTTCCATTGAAATGGATTTACATTTCTGGTAATTTACCAGAAAAGTCTTAAAATAAGGTAAATAATTTAGCTTCTCATGCTGTAACATTGTGAGGCATGAGACGCTTTTCCCCTCAACAGGCCACGGTCCCAAATATACTCAAATATGAGGTTTGTCTCAGCTATAGTTACTATAACAACTTTAGCTCTTGTATTAATGCATAGATAAAGTCGGCAATGCGTCATATTTGGGGCGTGGCCTGCTGAGGATTGAAAGCGTCTCATGCCTTACCATGTAAGTATGGGAATCTAAACTATTTCCCACTTTTAAGACGTTTTCTGATTAATTAAGTGTATTTTTAGTCCAACTAATTCAGGTTGAGTCACAACCATGTTTAAATGGGTGTAAAGGATGTGGCGTTATGTCAGAAAAGTAAACAGAAAGTTTAAAAAAATATGCTAAAACACGCCAATCTATGAAGAAATCACAGCTTGCTAGCAGCAGGCTAGTTAAAGTGTAGAGATGATGTTTGACCAATACACCGGTGCATGCATACAGTTTGATTTACTAACGCATACAGAACAGCTTCAAATGCAGAAAAAAATATTTAAATATAACAAAAAGTTCACAAATCTAATATTGCTAAAACTCCCAAAACTTTATGTAGCTGTGTTTGGGGACAGACAGGTTTCTCTCAGTGTCACAATATCGACAGCTGTGTGTGAATTCTGCTTGGATGCATATGTATTAGTTTGTGAATGTAAGTGCACATAGGCCCGCGTTACTCTTGTATATTTATGTGTGAATGCGATAGTGTGTCGAGGCTGTGTGCTTTGTGGAGTCGTGACGCAGAGCAGATTCAATTTCCTCTAAAAGGCGCTGTCCGTGGTGCTAATGGTGTTGCACAGGCCACACTGAAGCAGACGAGTGGAGTTTAAGCCCGACAGCTAATCTTCCCATTCACACACACACAATATACATATAATACATACATCTACTACATATACGCACGCACTTGCATAGTCATGAGAGCGGTGCAGATGTGCAGCAGGTCCTTATAGACTGTCACAGCACTTTGCATGTTGTTTTCACCAGTATGTGGCAGGTGTGGCCATCAGTGGAAGTATAGGAAGTATAGGATTGCGCTGAATACTAGATTATTGTCAAAACAACAGGTTCAGAGTTAAGGAGGTTTGGGTGACACTTATGGGATTGTTATTTATGGTCAACCTGATGCAACCTAACAACCTCATCAGACTGACCACGACTCCAGGAAGTAACAATACTGACACAATGACACATTACTACCAAGACTGGAGACACTTCTAAATGTCAAAAGTGAATACGTCTTACTAACAATGGGCCTCATTCATGAAAATCTTCGTAAAATCTGTGCGTAACTTTCACTTTAAGAAGCCGCTGTGAAAACTCTACGTGTGATTCACGACGGGTTCGTAACGAGCCAAATTCCTTCCTAACAGCCTTTACGCCAAATTCACCAAACTCCAGCTACGAACGGTTATTTACATAAAAATGAATAATGCATACTTCCTTATATGGCAAAATGGGCCGGACACAGCGCGTCATTCACAAGATTTCTGCTGGAGCTGGGAGGAGGAAGCGTTGCTGCAGAGGAGGAAGAAAGGCAGCAGCGCTTTCGCTGATTAAAAACGTCAGCGTCTTTTAAAAATGTCCAAACTCACATGAACACACTCAGAGGAAACAGATTCACATCACAAATGTATTGAAATAACGCTGGGCTTTTGCCGTTTATATCACGTTTCACGTCGCGGTAGAACGAGCGTGTGGGGGGGCGGGGGGCAGCGGCTGTAGAGGGGAGCACAGTCAGTGCACAGTCCGCTCTGGTCCTGGGGGGGCACAGGGTGTCCTGAGTCCTGTGGGGGTTAGATCACAGAGGCTCTGAGGCTGGGACAGGCTGCTGCAGGTTTATTAAAGGAGTCATTTTTAGCACGAGTGATGACTTTTTTGTTTCTAAAATTGTTTTACATATAATAATTTATAAAAATACATAACCTACAATCATAATAATAAATAATTAAAATTTTTGACTGAACTATATAAGAAATAAAATTCTGAAACAGCAGATTTTTTGTTCTTACGAGTGCTCCTCAGTGTTCGTAAGATTTGTTCGTACAGACGAACATTTTCCGTTAAGAACAAATTTTGTGAATGCCAAAAATGTTCGTAAACAGCCCTTAAGAACAAATTTGTTCGTAAGAACGTTTCATGAATGAGGCCCAATGTTGTCTATACAAAAATATAAGCTAAAGCTGTGTGGTAAATGTGTCTTTAAATGCTGTTGGAGGTCACTAGGGTTCAGTTAAGCCCTGACCTTTGAATCTACTCATATTAAAACTACAAAAGGTCACACCCAGCTCCAACAACACGTCTGAAGACTGAAAAGATTGATTGGACAGACTTTATGACATTTTATACTCTACTCATTAGGAGCATTTAACCACCACAAAGCCTCGTGGATAAGAACCACTCTCACGAATGTGCTGCACATGATGTCTAACTTGTAAAAGCATTACATTATCTCTTGGCGATATTGAAAATAATCCGAGTAAATATGCATATTCTAAGAGCCAATTTGATCAACAGTTGATCACAGTAGGTCTGTCTGTGAATCACATTTCTTTGATTTGTAACTAAAATGTTAATTCGTGTTCACTTCTGTCTACTAAGTTAATGTGATAAAAGTTTACGCAGAGTTCAGACTAAACTTACCTCTAAGCCTACTCTGAACCAGGTTAAAGTTGGGGTATCTAACTTTAAAAAAAAAAAAAAAAATTGTAAACTTTGTATTTCCTACGAAAAAGTATAATAAATGCTGCACTTTTTGAATAAAATGAGACCACTGAGTACTGCTTGAAATGAAAAATAAAGAATTTTAGTTCTAATCAGGAGCCAAATGCAGCTCTCTAATTGGCTGTGTTTGGGTGGTCCTCTCCAGTTTCACTTTGTTGTTTGTAAAAAGAAATGTATAAACTATACTTACAGCCAAAATTAATACATAATGTGTTGAAGGATTTATGAGGAAGTTGCCAGATTTAAAATCCAAATTGCTTTTGCTGTGTGAAAATGAGCTACCTCAGCTTTAAGTTTCCCTCCTAAATTCCCACAGTGACTGAGAGAGACTCAGAGTGAGTCTGCTTTATGAAACTGCTTGGACAACATCATAAGTCGTACACATTCGTCCCCTAAATCCTGTGCAGTGTACTTTCTCGCGTGATTTAATGTACTTTCTTCTTGTCGAGGGTCATGTGACTCTGGTTACAAACGTTCATAAAATGGATTTTCATCTGACATGGACATATTTATGGTCTTAAAATGATCATACAAGTTTTATTTGTCATGGATCTCATACTAATCCTCAAACTGATTTTTCTACCTTTTTATTTATTCCTTTTTTTTCTATATCTCAAGTTCAGTTATAGCCAACAGTTCATTTATGAGTGTTTTGAACATAATCGTGGCCCGACAGTGCATGGCTTAAACAGCTCTTTTATTATCTGTCATTCCAGCCAGGTCGCCAAAGAAAACTTAGATATACAACGAAAAGACAAAAATGTAGAATGATTTTTAGTGATGTCCTTTTTGACGTCAATATGCTACGAAAAGCCAAAACCAAAAATAACCACGAGTTTTGACTGAAAACACCTGGTAACATTTTCTTTGGGTTTAATGGGTAAATCCCAAGCCCCAGTCCTAAACTTACCCAATAGAAATGTTGCCAGGTGACTTCAACCAAAATTCATGGTTATTTTGGGTTTTAGTTTTTCATAACGTATTCACATAAAAAAGGACATCACTAAAAATACAGCCCTTAAATAGCCCTCTGACTCTGAAGTAAACCAGTTGTATGACTCAGCCCTCTCCAAAGTTAATTCCTCCTTCTCTGTTTGTGCGGTAATTTTAAGCTCATAACAAACAATATTCTCTTTGATGCAGGTTTACGGCATATCGAAGTTCCTGCACAAAACAAAAGTCCGTCGCCACCTCAGCCGCTCCGTGGACACTAATCTGAGGGATTTGTTGTCTTCTCCTAATTATAAGAGTGGTAGCGGTGAGTATTCTATCAGTGACTGCAGACAAGGCGAGACAGTGCACTCGCGATGGCCGGGGACGACACATGCACATTACAATTAAGCACTAATCCTTCGCAGACTCCAGTTCAAGATGGCTCCTTAATTTGCCCTCTCTGCTTCTCTCTCTCCTCCCCGAATTCTTTTTCAATTTCCCTTTTGTGCAATCCCAGGTGCCAGACCAACTTTGAAGAAGCGAATATATCAATAGTTTTTTGGCACGGGGTATTAATTTAACATGGGCAATAATATATTTTTCCAACACTTGCCAAGAAACAGTTTTGAAGGATTTAAGAGGGCTTTATCCACTGTGGAGATTAGTGGGAAAAGTAATGAATTTGTGAGCTAAAGTGGGAAATGCATTAGGAGGAACTTGAGGAAGATAAGTTGAGAAACAGATAAAAGGCCCTGGAGAACACAGACTTAATGTGCCATTGCTTTTAACAGGAGGATGGCAGCTACAGGCTTTTTACTTAGCAGCTACAAGACGTATCAAACAGACACGCTGGTTACTTTGTGTTACAGTCTTAGATATGCAACACACAGAGGCATTTTAAGAACAACAAAACAGCATACATTTATATTGGACTCTTTTTATAACGTGTATGTAAAAGTACACTGTGTAATTTTTGTCTGCTTAGATGGTTTTGCCTCTTGTGCCTTTCCAAAAGCTGGATTAAGTAACTTAGCAACTGTGCTCCTGTTACAAATATTTGTCCCAAAACAGTCAAGGTTTATATACAATATTATATATATTTTCAAAATAAAATAAGGCACTACCATTTCATTCAAACACTGCCAATTATAAAACTAAAAGGCAGGAATTTCCAAATGACTTCCTTCGAGTTTGTGTCAGCCATGTTGCAAGGTGGGTTGGCAGCAGAGAGATCAAAGACATGCTTCAATCATCTGCAAAATACATGGTATGCCATCTTGACAATTTAAAGGAGACATATTATGCAAAATGTAAGTTTTAATCCTATTCTAACATTGGCTCCTCATCAAAAAAGTTTTGACTGTGAGATATATTTTGTTCTCATCAAAACACCATTCTGAATGATTCTCATCTGTGATGTCATAGATAGATCTCTGACATCTTCTGCACTGTTTTTAAGTCCAGAAGTCATCTGAATGTGTTTTGAGAATCATAGTACAGTATACATTAGCAAAAATGGATTTGATTGCTTACCCTGTGAAATTTCCTTTTCAGTCATTGTATAGAGCTCTAACTCAATTAATGATGTAGAAAAAACATGACTGACGTGTGAGATTACAAAGTGTGGATACTCACGAGCATGTTTGAAGGCAGAAAACAAGACAACAAATGCATGTTTGTCCTTTAACAAGGTAATTGTACGGATTAATGTTTCATACAGCATCGCCTTGAATTTTGCATTTAATATATAGCAGAAATGAAAAAAAAAAAAAAAAAAAAAAAAAAAAACAGAAAGTAGAAACAGACCAGCACACTGTACTTTTTATGTAGCAAATTGTATTCAATGTTATTTAATCAATGGATCTTTATTTAACCATGAAAGTCCCATTGAGATTGAAATCTGTTTTTCAGGGGAGTCTTGGGGGATGAGAAAGGAGGCACTTCTTGACATATTTTAGTGGTATGAGAAACTGGAGCATCGGAGGAAACCAATGCAGACACAGGAAGAGCATGCAAACTTCAAAAGGAAAGGCCCCAGGTAGTCTAGGAGTGTCAATCTCTGGATCTTCTTGTTATGAGACCAAATCACTAACAACTGTGCCATTTTGTCACCTGCTTTTGCCGATAATAACAAT
Source organism: Mugilogobius chulae (assembly GCA_038363315.1). Taxonomy (NCBI): domain Eukaryota; kingdom Metazoa; phylum Chordata; class Actinopteri; order Gobiiformes; family Gobiidae; genus Mugilogobius; species Mugilogobius chulae. The sequence continues at coordinate 3,545,094 of CM076406.1, read as the reverse complement.
TAGAAAACTATGCTGTCTGCTTCTAATTACAAAGCATTTGTGCTGTTTATTTTTATTTATGGTTGATCCCAGGACCTCCTTGCTATTTGCTCAGAGCCCTAACTGCACGCAAAGCTCAATCATGTTGATACTTTTTTATGAGCTTTTCTGTGTGTTCAGCATGACACTAAACTATGTTCTGGTCTCTGAAAGTTGTGACAAGTGCTCTTCATTATGATACTTGGAATGCATAGAGGGAAAAAAGAGAAACAATGCATTGAGCTTGCTATGTAGGAAATACCATCATTTTTAACGCCTAAATAATGCAATCAGCTGTCAAGTATGTGCTCTTAAGTTTCAGTGGTCTATGACAGCTTCTTTACTCCCCCAGTGTTGTATTTTCTACTTTCCAGTTCAAGCTCCTCTCGGCCTGGCTTTGTACCCAACATACCAGAAGGCACCTGAAGACTCTCTGACCAAAGGCTCCCTGGCACCCACAAAAGCTCACGCACTGACCCGTCCCAAACGCAGCCCTCAAACCCATGCACGGGGCAGAGGGGCGATAGTGGTGGTTAGAGGGACTGGTTGAGGGTGGACTTCCCCGGTTTGGGCACTCAGGCCTGGGTGAACACGTCAGCTTGATTTATGTGAAGCCTGCCCCTGTAACTGACCCTGGGCTGGACTCCACCTGTCCTCGGTCCAAGTCCTCACTCCTCCTAAGGCCTTAAGCTGACGAGGGAGGAAGAGCTGTAGAAGGGGGAGAGGTGAAGTTGGCAGCTCCAGGTCAGTGATCATTACAGGACTGGCTGGGGTGAGGGGTGAGGGGGTGACACAGGGAGCTATCCAGCCATGATGGTGGAGGCCAGAAGGCTTGGTCATGTCTGTTCAGAGCGCTCAATGCCCAGTATTGGAGATTTGAAAATGTAAAAGATTTATTTAAATTTAACTTGTTTGAGTTTTTGTGTGTTTATTTTTTATTTGAATTCACAACGTCACCTATTTCTGACATTCAATACAGTAAAATGTTAAAGTTATGGTTTAAAGGTGTATTGAGTAACTTTGTGATCAAAAGCAAACTTAGAGTTGCTAATCAATTTTACTTCCTTAATAATGTAAATGAAATAATTTTAAATATCTTACATTAGTATGCATGTTTTGCTTATAAATGCATTCTAAGCTTCCAAAATGTTCACCTCAATGTGTTAAGCTTCTTTCACAGTTGCTATGAGCGCGGTGTGTCAGTATGCTAACAGCTGTATAGCGCCTTTAAATAAAAGTTTTATTGTGTTTTTACTGTGAGCTCTTGTATGACCACAGAATGCTTTGCCTGGATTTTGTTTTTTAAAGAAAAGATATTTTCTTTTGTATTATGGCATACACTAATCTAGTGTTTTTCAATCCGTGTGCTGGGGAACACTAGTGTGCTTTGAGAGGCTGCCTGGTGTGCCTTGAAAAATGTGTCACACAGATTTAATTAAATTATATTCAGTTTGAGAGTGTTTGGAAAGAAAGAAAGCAAAACTGTATACCAGGAGAACCCAACCACCGGTCTGGGACCCAAAATCAGGCTGCGAGCCATAGTGGGCCCCAAAAAATCTTTTATTTTATCATAGTTATAATACTTCTTTGAGCTTTACTAGGAACATTTTGAACCACATAACCCAATAAACAGCAAATTCTATCATGAAGAGCTAAACATATACAGTACAGTAATAAGTTGTTTGCATTTAGCTTTGTTATTGGCACGACCCACCCTCAACTCACCCGGACTCTGGAAAAGGAAATTATAACTTTACTGATCCTTAGAAGAAAAAGAGGTGGGGACCACTGCTGTACACCATTTATTCTTTTAAAGAATAATTTTAAAATGTTTTGTAAAAATGAAATAATTTTGAGTTCCAAAATAGCTTGATTTGGCCACTTTTAAAGGTTGTATGGAGGATTTTTCAAATCCTACAGCTGTTTGCTGTTTTTCAAATGATGCACATGTGTTTCTCCTCCCAGGGCCACGCCTTTCACTGCAACTGGGCCAATGAGTTACTTAGGAACACTGAGGGTTTGCTTGACAGGGGCCAATAGATAACGAGGTACCTCGTTATCTATTGGTCAACGTTTTACTGGCCTCATCATGTCCACAGTTTATATATTTTTATAATTCTTTTTTTGTTCAGCATAAGTACAAGACTGCTACAAATCTATCTGTTTTTGACTCAGACTGACAACAAACAATTTTTGAAAATCTTCCATACAACCTTTAAAGGTGCATTGCGTAAGTTAAAATGTTCAATATTACGATATATCAAATTACCGTCCATTGGCACTTGCCTGGATGTGCGCCATGACGTTTTGTAAACTTACCGAGTTTGCCTCTGTAAGCGCAGACAGGCTCATAAATGTGAGTGGCGCTGGTCGCATTTTCCCGCGCTAGTTCTCCTTCACTGGATTATTGTCATTATTTCTATTTATTTAGCAAAAGCTCTCGGTTTTATATAATGGACGACTGTTGTAAAGGCTGTTAAATGAAAAACTAAAATAAATAATCATTGGTAAATACTGCCACCTAGCTTCCGAACCCCCGTAACACACGGAAGAATTCAAAACAACTAGCCCACCGTAACGGCACCGGCATGAAGCCGACTGCAGGACCGAGGAGCACTCGGACATGTTTTGAGAAAGAGGAATTGTGCTGGAGATCAATAAGACGTTCATCTGGTGATTATTTTCATTAGAAGGTAAGACTCTCAGGCCTGTCCAAGTACATCGCACATTTAGACACAGATTTAGTAGCTTAGCGCTTAGCTGTTTGTCTTGGTAAGGTTTATGCTTTATTAGAGTAATAAATTGCCATTGAGCATTTAGTTTATGACAAATGAGGCCTGTAAAGAGCTTGTTTACAATTTTCTCTCACGCTAAAACAAAGCTTTTCCTCAAACTCTCAATAATCTTTTCTTGTGTAACTTTTGAAGTGTGTAAACTGATCATTTAGTCAAAAAGAACATAAAATAGCCAGCATCTACTTTTTCATACAAAAACCTTTGTCTTCTTAAGTCAGAAAACATTTAGCAGAAAATAACGATGTGTCAAAGAATCTTTTCAGCCGTAAAATACGTCTTCAGCTGCTGATAGTAGGGAGGCTGCAGTGCCACAAAACGCCAAAGATGGCGCCCTTGTTCAAAACCTTTGCAACTTACGCCATGCACCTTTAAGTAAGTGGTGTGCTGCGGGAAAAAAAATAAGCAAAAAAGTGTGCCATGACTCAAAATAGTTTGGGAAAGAGTGCACTAATCAATTAACAATGTTCCAAAGAAGTATGGTTTTAACTTTCTGTTTTTTTTTTTTTTATTCTTTTTAAATGGAGCTGACGTTTCACCTCTAGAAAGTAGACACTTTTCTCTTGTTGGTTCAAAGTCCAGATGGTTTTCACCACATTTTGTCTTCTCATCTCTCTCTGCCTTGAGTCCTTACCTGCTCTCGTCCCGCAGAAGTTTATCCAATTAATGACGGGATGAGAAGAGGCTGTCCGCTCGGGCTCTCCCTGGGGTGCCCAGACCCCGCCCTCTCAGCGGGGGCCCTGATTGGCTTGTCTGAGTGTTCCAGCCGTGCGCCCAAGTGGAAAAGGGAGAAATGAAGAGGATCATTGGCCATCGATACCCAATTATCTAACTTAGAAGGGGTGCCAGCAGTTCTCACTCAAACCCGTGTGTCTGAGGTGTTCGGGCCCCTCTTTGCTTTACGTGGGCTGATGAATTGTTTTGCTGACTGTGGATTATGGTCAATACAATTACATCCATTGATGACAAAGCCAGACAGTGATTTTTAGTCTCAAGCTGTGAATCTTATTTGAAAAGCTGGACTCAATTTATGGGCCTTATTGCTTTACATTAGCATGGCGATTTCTATGGAGGGCTACTCAAATGTGATGCTGCTATTGCATTTAAGTGAGGGAGATTTGTCTATTTGAGATTTGCAGCCAGCTCAAAAAGTTTCTACTAGCAACCTTCCTGTTATAATCTGAATAAATGCATGGGTTTTGAGCGAACAATCATTTCATGTTTTGAAGATTTAGTTAGAAAATTTCCCCATCCAATAAACATGCTTTAAAAAAATGGAAAACTGGACGTGTGCTATTGCTATACACTGTAAATCATGCATGTTTGGGCGGAACTGAATCGAAGGCAGAAGGCGATGTGTCCATTTAAACCAATATAAACTATCACGTTTTTGGAGAGATTTTCAAACATAAAAGCAAAAAAATGCCAGGTTTTGTTGGGAACTGTCAGAATATGTCTCATGTCTTACTCTGAGATCTGACAACTACTTTGGTGATATACTTCTGGCGGATGGACACATTTTATCTGAGCTTGTTTGTCTTGTCAAAGGCTCTGGATTTTTTTCTTTCATATGGCTGAAGAAGTTTGTTTCTGGTCCGTTTTATGTTGCTATGTCCCCAGTAGTGGCTAAAATGCCCGTTTTCGTCTTTTAACAGTTCATTCGTGTCTTGAAGTTAAGGCTGAATATGCTAATGTGTGCACCTCCCATAGTGTATCAGAGACGACACAACATTTACTAATAATTTTTTAATAACTAACTTGGTTGCTTGTAGCTCTGAAAATCTTTTAGCTCTGGTCAAAGGCCTTGGTAAAATGACTGACAACGATGCAGTTTTAGCTAGAATTCTGAATAAAACAGACTTTTTTTTTTTTTTTTGCATGGCTGGGTAAAGTCAAGCTAACATTAGACTCCAATGTCCTCTACAGTTCACAACAAAACTGCATTTTAACCATGATACATCCTGGAACTTTTAATGCATGGGCTACGAGTTTTTGTTTTCTTGTTTTTGCCTCTGGCTAGAGCTGTGACGTCACCGTGACATTGAATGGTTTTAAGGAAGGAATATTTTTGCCTGAAACTCATACAAATATTTAAGTTTTATTTAGTTTACCAAGTCTCACGGTGCTCCAAATATCTTTTTCAAGAGTCCTGGTGGAGGGAGAGAGAGGAGCCTATAAGCATGTTTTCACTCCTTTTTTACGTCAATACTTTACAAAAAGTCAAAGCGTAAAATAACCATGAATTTTGGTTGAAGCCACGTGGCGACCTTTTCTGTGGGTTTAGCGAGAAAATCTTAACCTACCCCAAGCCCCAGCCCAAAACTTATCCATTTTAGTAACTTAAAACCTAAACTTACCAATTAAACCCAAGGAAAATGTCAAACTAAATTTGACGTAAAAAAAAAAAAAAGTTCACATTCTACATTTTTGCCATTTCATTGTATATCTACGTTTTCTTCCGCGACTGTGTTGATATTAAAGTGAGGCTAAACATACGTTCAGAGACTAACTCCGCCAACAACTGCACCTCAAACAGGCTCGCAAAAGTGGGAGATGCCCGGAGGCCTTTTAAGAGACGCCCAGTGGGTGTGAACAGACATTGATTGACAGCACCAAATATGAACAGTGAGCTTGGCAAATGATGTGACGGAGCGGTCTGGGTCCTGGCCACTGACAGTCTATCTAGAAGCTGTACAGCACAAGTCTTTGCTTACTTGCACGTCAAGATATTTTTAACTTTACAAAACATATGTATTAAACCTTTGCTTTAGTCTACATAGGCACATGAGCTCATGATGTGGGTATTGTCTAAAAATGAATATGAAAAACACTTCACTGACACGGGATTCGAACCAGTGCATCGTTGTACAAGCAGTTGCACTTCGCACCACTCGCTCAACAAGCTGAGCCAAATGACGGCTGATATCAATGCGCAGCGAGTGATCGCTCTTCAACACTCCTCCGCAGCAGCGGTGTCAGGGGGAGGAGTTTATTTATTCCCTCTGGGCGGCTCGTCTGCGCGTCAAGTCACTGTGACGTCAGAGGGTACTGAAAATGCACTGACAGCTTTTGCCCATCGTGGCAGTACAGCCGCGGTTTTTCCACACATAACTCCAAAATGAACAAGTTTGCACAAAAATGTCCAAAAAAGGCCTGGAAACAGTAGATAATTCATTTTTGACCCCATATACACAGTCTGACAGTGAAAAAAAGTTGATTCTGAGTTTAGTTTCTCTTTAACAACTGTATATACAATTGACTGAAAGTTTTAAAAGTAAATGTATAATGACTTTTGACTACAGTGAATGAAATATAAACCTAAACAAATATACTATGTCAGCCTTTTCTACCTATTTAGCCAATAGAGTATGTTCCTTCAGTATAAATATTTCAAGAAAAATACTTGCTTCCATGTATTTATTATATAAATAGACCATTTATGTATTTATTAGTCAAAAAAGTAAAATAAAAGTAAAGTAATTCATTTGGGTCATACGGACACATTTATTTAATATGTTTAAGTTAAAAATGGTATTATTAGTGAAAAAAGGGTTTCATTTTATCAATTTTTTTAACCTTAATCTCTTCTTAATGTGAGATTTTAGAAGCAAGAGTTACACTTTCACTCATTCTACAGAATCTCCGCTCAGCTGTCCGTGCTGTCCATGTCGCCATCAGTGAAATAGCTTGTTTGTCTGTGTGACCTTTTCACGCTCACTTCTCTCATGTCTCACATACATTATTAACTACACAGTCTGTATTGAACATGCTAAACTTCATTAGAAACAGCAGTGACAAGCGACATCCTCCAGGCCTCCTCTTCCATAATGAACTCTCCCGTGTCTTTGATTTGAGTCCTGACATAGTTCGCCTTCTTCATCTGCCATTTACAGGTCGCATACGGTCGTCATGGCACCCTGGGGTGGCCCGCAGACGTGTAAGGGGCGAGAGGGGCCGGCCTGGCGTGTTCATTTGCACATCAAGACGTTGGAAATGGCAGCGTTGACCCAATTAACGCCCGGGAAAACAGATTAAACAAAATGTGCTGCTTTAGTCCTGGATGTCCACCAGGATTTTAACAGTGTGTCAAGATTGCGAAGTGTTTTAAATATAATTTGTCTGGGGCACAACTTTCATTTTGGAGGGCTTGCCTTTTAATGCGTGGAAAGAAAGATTTAAAGGTTCTTTGTCTTACTTTCCTGGAAGATATACCCATAAACTTACTATAGATACAGTCGGCATTAGAGGCCACGCCCACAAACGCCCCTCTGTGGGGGAAACTTGACATTGAGAGTGAAACAGAACAACAGCTTTATCACTCTCTGCTCAACAACTACAACAGCAAATGTAAGCTTATATTGTATCAAATATACAAAGACATAAAGATGAATCAAGTGATCCAACAGTCTAACTCTATAACTATATGCTAATGGTAGTTGCGAGCTAAATGCTAACGTGATGCTTAAAGTAGAAAAATACATTTGCCAATTGAGTAAAAAAAAAATGTCATCAAGTAATCTTAATTATAAAGTAATCTATTTAAGCAAGATGTGTGAATAGATCTTAAAGAAGACTATTGTGTATTTTCTCTAAATTTAGATAGAAGCTAATTCATACAAAGATTAAGAATACGACCTGTTACGACCTCTCTGTGAATTATATTTTGCTCATTTCCTATGTAAATCTTGAGACGTTACAAAAAACAGTGCTCACAGCTCGTTTGTAAGTGTGTAGCCAGGTCGATGGTCTTGTCAAAGATTTTCTATGACAAGTCTACGAATGCAGAAGCTATAAACTCCAGAATGCAGCTAATAACCTATGCAGTTTGTCTGTGCAGGAGTGAAAGTGAAACAGAGAAGCAGCTCTATGGCCAAAAATGACTGAGACCAGTGGTAGATGCGCAGTATTCAGCCTGTGTGAAGACCACGGACCAGGAGGGTGCATGGAAAATGCAATCATCTGACACACACATGAGGAAAGCATGAATCAACCTAAATACAACTTTGGGTAAACTAATGATGAGACAACACACACACATAGATTTTACATATAGGTCCCCTTTATATTTGTCAATATTTCTGAAAATCTGGTTAAAATCCTAAAACCATTTTGCTTTTTCTAACTGACCTAAAGTGTAATTTCACAGATTTTTAAATAAATAAAACTAGTTAATCTCCCCTGCAGTTTTGGTTTAACAAAGCATGGCAGCACAAATCAACTCATTCAACCGGAAAACTAAGGACTCACTTGAACTTATCTAAACACAAATCAGATCTCATTTGTATTTGGAAGAAAGTCGATTCTTTAAATGTGCTGTGTAATGCGGTAACATGTTCAGAAGTGAGTGTAATTTATATGAAAGAAGGAAACGTTCAAAGTGGTGATGGATGGATTGGGGGAGGGCTACAGAGAGGCCTGTGATCCTCCAGGCTCCATGCCTTGTTAGATCTATCATTTCTTTAATTAATAGTGTTTTTAGGAAGACGTCTGAACTGTGTCATTTCCATTATTGGAAAACCCAACGCGATTAATGAATAATTTTCATTTTTGATCCATTATATCATGCTAGTTGATCTCCTCTTTTCCGCGTCGCTGAGTGATAGCATCGTTTTCTGCCCCTCGATCAAATTTAATTTGGCCTCCCATTATATTACACTGTTGCGACTGAAGTGTCAATTTTTGTCAGGCAATTAGAAGCTATAACCTGTGAAGCTAACTTTGATAGGCATTGTAATTGGATTGTTTCAGCAATAGCTTGAAATGCTTTTAGCTTTTCTTCATCTCTGGCTGCTACCTGCCTCTCCCTCCTCCCTCCTCGTTCAAAGATCTCGGCTGGTTGTGATTTTTGACAGGGGCGCGGTCTGTAAGTCGGACTTGAGAGCAAACAAAAGATGAAGGTGTTGGGAGGTGTGAGAAGAGGAGAGGGTGGATTTGCATGGCAGTGAAATGTGCCAGAGTCGCAGGTGCTTTGACCCACCTTCATGACACCACATTAGAGAGCTGCTCCCATCCGCAGTGACAGAGAAGAGGCGCGTGAGGCTGAGGAGCTGCACTGCGCCTGATGCAACTTTGTCATTCCAAGGATTTTCATTTCTATTGCTGATGTCAGTAAATCTGCCCTGGAAGTACTCGGAAAATCTCTTTTCTCAACTTGTGAGACCCCAAAGTCGAAGTTTCTGTTAAATTAACTTCTTTGTTAGGCTCAAAGAGGTTTTATGCTGCATATAATAATTACATGATGTACCTACCATTGCTAAGACTAAGAATATAAATGAAATTTTGTATATAATTGAGATATTTTCTTTTCCCAGCACTCCACACCCATGTACATATGCACATTATAGTGATCTAAATGTTGGCTTTAATGCTCAAAATAGTTGGTTTTCTGAAAACATGATATAGCTGATCTAAAACACGATTGGTCTTGGTCAAATTTATGGCTAAGAAATGTTTAAAATTGGCATAATAGACTAAATTACAGCTATTTTGGTAAATATTAGATCTGGCTTACAGTTTCTGACCACAAGAACCAATTTGTACAAAATATCCTAAAGCCCAAGCTCATATAAAATCAAGAAGGGGCTTGAAGCTCCACTTTGGACCTGGCTCTATGGCTTAAAATCACTGTTGTAGATAAAATCATGTACAAAACAACACAGGAGCAAAAGTAAATATACAATGAAATGTCAAAAGCATACGTCATACACGTTTCCACGCCTTTTTTACGTCAATATGTTACAAAAAGCCAAAACATAAAATAACCACGAATTTTGGTTTGTGATTGAAGCAACATTTTCTTTCTTCTTCGTTTAATGTTTAATGTTTAGGACTGGGGCTTGGGGTAGGTTCAGATTTACCCATTTAAACTTAAAGAAAATGTGGCTTCAACCAAAATTTGTGGTTATTTTTTTTGTTGTATATCTCCAGAGACCGGGCTGATATCAAAAAAAGGAGCTTGTACATGATCAAAGGTAGTGACAAATTAAGAAATATTGCAACATCTTTTGGGTAAATGGCTTCCCAATAATGAGCTCATGGGTTCACTCCCAGGCCAAGCCAAGTCAACATCTCCCAATCTCTCTGGGTGGGATTTGCATGTTCTGCCTGTGTTACTATGGGTTCTCTCCAGGTACTCCGGCTTCCTCCTATATCCAAAACACACCTGCATAGGTCAGTTGGGCATCAAGCTTTCCTCTGTGTCTGTCTTTATGTGTTACACCTGCGACAAGTTTGCTACTGTTCAGGGTGCTCCTTGCCTAAAGCCCAAAGTCACTGGGATAAGCTCTAGTGAAAAGGAGTGAATGCTATCAGACACTTAGCTACCAATTGCAAAAATGTAGCAGCCTAAAAAAAGTGTATTTCTTATTTTTCTTTCTTACAAACTTTTTTAAACTTCTAAAAGTTGTTGTTTTTAGATAAGTCACAATGTACTTATATTTTGTACTTCTCTAATAAGAACAGCACTGCTCTGAACTTTGCCACTGCTTGTCTCGACATCCTGTTTTTTCCGTGGAAACCGACAAGGTTGTCCTTTTTCCTATGTGATATTTGCATTAAGCCGTGTACATTAAAAGCCATGTATAAGTTTGAAGAGTGCATTAAGCCTGCCGCGTCGTGTTGCAGACAAAGGGCCCTGATAAGACAGTGTACTTTGCCCTCTTTGCCCCATCATGGAGAAGATGCTCTTTGCTTTAACACTTATGCATTATTTGTACATGACATGTCTTTACGCACACAGACATATTCCCTGACCTCATCTCATATTCTCAAAATGACATCTCCCTCTCTCTCTGTTCCCCTCTCTCTCTCTCTCTCTCTCTCTCTCTCTCTCTCTCTTCTTCCCATGACTCCTATATGCGGCGCTCAAACCCACTCAGCTGTGCAAAGAGGTTTAAAACGTACACATAACACATGTAAAAGAACTGCAGTCACGCACCCTGCAAACGGCTTACGTAAGATCGTCAATGTAATTAATTACCTCATACTCCCACAGCAAGATAATGTAACTTGTTTAAGTCTATTACTTTACACAGTGGGATAACAATCATTATAGGTAAAATCACTCAGAAAATCCAGTCCACGCGACCATCACTGCATGCTGTAATTGTATTCTTTGGCAAGACCCTCCTACAGTAATGAACACATGAACCAATATTTTACAAAGATTTTAATTGTTGATAGCAGTGAAGATACAAAACAACATGCACGTGCAAAATTACATTGATAATGGACGTACTTGTGGATAGCTTTACATTTTCAAAACATTTTTATTAAACTTTATGCATTTCAAAATACTCAAAGACACTTACAAATTGGAAAGAAACCCAATAGCATTAGCCAAACAGAATAAAAGAAACATGATTATATAAAAAGATTATGGGTTCAGTGGCACGGTGACAGAGTGGATAGCGCTCTTCTCTCAAGGCAAGAAGGTTGCAGGTTCTACTCCTGCTCGGACTGGGACCTTTCTGTGTGAAGTTTGCATGTTTCTCCCCGTGTCAGGGTGGTTTCCTCCGGGCACTCCGGTTTCCAATAATAACATGCATGTTAGGGAACACTGATGGTGATAGTTGGAGGTTGAGGCACCAGGTGTTTAGACAAATCGCCTCTGCTGAGCTGCCCCAGGGCTGCTTACTATCACGAGTGGGGAGGGGGTCTAACCATCTCACTGTAAAGCGCTTTGTGCCTCTGTGTCTGTGCAAGGTCCTATACAAATCCTATACAAATACTTGTGTATACAAATTAATTCCGAAGACTTAATGTTTATGACTTTTCAAGCTTTTGCTTTGCCTGGAATATTCTACAGTTTGCAATCTTTTTCCACTACCAGAATAGTTTTGAAGTTCCACGCCATATTTGCAGTCTGGTGTCCACTACACAATTTTGGTCTGCTGCAATCAAAGATTTCTGATTGTGGGGAAATCTTGGTATGTGGCTTAGAGTGAAACAGGAATAAAGGTTAAACTTCTGACCACTTTTCAGTGAATGAAGGGTTGCGATTGACTGATATTTTGGGATCTTGATCGGTACATCTGTACTTTTTCATTCATTTTCTACCGCTTAATCCCGTTAGGGGTCGCGGGTGACTGGAGCCTATCCCAGTGACTTGGGGCCTTAGGCGGGGAACACCCTGGACAGTGGCCAACTTGCCGCAAGGTTAGACAGACAACCATTCCCTCTCTCAGTCATTCACTCAGGGAAATTTACAGTGATGCCCAATTAACCTAAACATGCATGTTTTTGGAGGTGGGAGGAAACCGGAGTACCTGGAGAAAACCCACGGTGACACGGGGAGAACATGCAAACTCCACCCAGAGAGATCGTGAGATGTTGATATGGTCCGACCCGGGAGTCGAACCCACGACCTCCTTATTGGGAAGTCAGAGCTCTAACCACTCTGCTACCGTGGAGCCCTACATCTGTACTATGCTTTCCAAATGCCCCTATTTCTCTAAATTTTAAGAACACAAAAACACTCTTGCCATGTAATTCTTCACTAATAGATCAATCCTTGATGACTTTAAACTTTACTTTTACTTAAATTTAAGCTTGAATCCTGGCCATGACATAAAACAATCTATATGGCAACTGTTGTTGTATCATTTTTATGTTTGTAGTGTGACAACCAAATTTGAATATTTTCATCACAGAAACAAAATTGTGCTGTGGACACTAGGCTTGAGCAGATGTGACCCTCCTTGCAACAATTCTATAAAATACAGAATATCTTATGAGAAATAACTGCAATTAATTAATGTAAGATGTGTTAGTATAGTTTCTAAGCATCAAAGTGCCATCTCCATGGACACAAAGTGACAGACCATCCAATAAAGCTCGGGAGATTTCAAAAAAACACTGGTTACCTTGGAAATAATGGCACATTTCTGGTTTGTTGGCAGGTTTGCAAAACTTCCATAAAATTACATGAACCAAAGCAATATAAGAAAGTAAACAAAACAGCCATAGAATGCTTTAATAAACACTATGAGGGCGATCTTTCCCCTTTAAGACTTCCCGCTTAGACCGGTTAAGACAGTTATTCCTCTGTTGGCCTCTAGTGCGCTCTCTCCAAGAGCTACGCCGTGAGTGAAGCAGGTGTGGTGACCGCCAGATGTGTGGGGTACAATTTCATTCAGTGAACGGCCTAGACGTGTCATGTCTGTGACACGTAAGCAGTGCATTAATATCACAGCAAAAGTTACTACAAGAGCTTCAGTTTGGGAAAAAGTGTAATAATAGAAATGTATTTGGTAAAAGTCTATTCAAATGACAAACTTTAACAACTTTGTCTAAAAAATGTATTTTCTTTTACATAAAGCCTGTTGACTTAATATAAAAAAGACTTAGATTATAGAGTGAACATGAGACAGTGTTAAGTGTGAATGCAGCTCTGCCCACGACAGAGCAGAGAGATAAAGCCAGGAGAGCACGGTGCTGCGTGAGGTCCGGCCCCTTCAGGGCTTTTTGGGTCAGCGCGGGTCGCGGCCACGCGCACCAGGCCGCTGGACGTTTCTGACCAGAGGCTGTCAATTTTACGGCGGTGACCACTGTGAGTGAGCACGAGGAAGAGCGCGGAACCGTTTGGCACAGTCTGGACCAGAGCCCCGCGCTGTGCTTTACCTGGACCACGGCGCGCATCCAGAGAACCGACCCGAGGTGGACACAACCCTGCGCTCGTCTGTACAGGGGCTGCAGACGCGGTCACACACGAAAGACCCTCCGCTCGCATCACACCGGGACCGGGAGCCTGCTTACCGGCAGTTGTCTCATTCAAAAGGATTATAACGAGGACACGCCGCTGCTTTTTCATAAACTTTTCACGCACGGATCACGATTCTCAGGTAGGTCTTACCACGAGCATCGGATCATTTTTATAATAAGTTTAGGTCGACACAACATTGTATTGTTAAAACATATAGAACAAACTTATTGAAGCCAAGTCTGACTAAAAAGTGAATCCATTTTATTTTACAAATATATTGCCTAATTCAATAACTGCATTTAACGTGGCTTTTTCTAACTACATAACTGACAAAATTAGAATTGATGGCAAAATATGATTATTATTATTATTTCTTATTTCCAGTGAACTTCTTGCACTGCTCCACGGTTATGTTGTGCAGGTTCACTGATTGAACTGGCATCAGACTAGGCAGAGCAGCCGTGCCACGAGCTGGAGCTGCTCTCTGGAGCTCATAGCGGCCAACACAGAGAACTCTTTGCGCTTTGCGCTTAAGTATTAGACCGGCGGGGCAAAATCGCCCGGTATATTCGTTTTTTAGATATTTAAATTTCTATTAGTTTAACATTAGGTCAACTGAACATTGTCCTGATGTGTGATGTCGCGACCCCGAGCCTTATGACAAAGTTTTATGGAGCACCTTCAAATAATAATCTACAGTATTTCTCCTTTGATATGTTCCTGCCTCATTAGTTCCCTCTACCTCCCTGTACCTTTAATCCCAGTATTTTGGTTGAAGCGCTGCGTGGTGATGTTTATGGGTGTGTGAAAACTCGGGCGTCTGGTCAGTCAGCCTGGCACAGACAGACTGAGTGGGCCGAGCAGCTGTTCCTCCAACACTCATCGCGCTGCAGATGCCACGTTTTCCTCTGTTTGCACCAAAAACTCCGCGTTCAAAATGACAAAATCTTTCAGGTGCTTGTTTCAGGTGGGAGTGGCGGCGGCGTTGTCACGGCGACGTTCAGAAAATGTGTTCTCCTCTCATGTAATTACCCACTGTTCCGATGGGTCTGCCCAAAAATACTCTGAAATTTTTTTTTTTTTTTTTAAATAGCATTGTTTACTGTTCTTATTGTTGTTTTTTTATGACCAAACTACAAAGATTTGCAAGTTTCAAAATAAAAATTGTCCAAAAAAAAAACCAAATACCTGCTGCAGCTAACTCTTCAAACAAATCACATGGCTCTTTATACTCCCAGACTCCGCTCTTCTCTCTCACTTTTAGTTCCCCAGCACTGTCCAGTTTGACAGCTCTGTTTGAAATGTGGTTGTGGGCAAATTTTATTTGCTTGGTGTCACCTTTGTTTGCTTGTTTGATGGGAATTTGCCACATGAATGAATGAAATTAGTTTATTTTGGTTGTCAATTTTCACAAAGCGAGAGAAAAAAAAAAAAAAAAAAAAAAAAAATATATATATATATATATATATATATATATACATACACTACCTTATTAATCACAACCAAAAAAGGATTGGACTAAAGCTAGTTGCTTGTACAAGCCCATCCTGAACATCACAATCAACTTAACAATATTTATATGATATTTTTATCATGTTTACCATATACTTTAACTGGCTACAACAATGTATTTATCATTACATATGTCACATTGTGACATAAAAAATTTCAAACCACTTTGAGACAAGCAGATGACAACTTTCACACTAAAGACCTTAGAATGAATATTGTCTTATTTTTTCCCATGGATTTTAAATAATCAAAATAAAGTAAAAGATACTTGTGGTACTTGTGGTGATACTTGATACACTGTGGAGACTTATTAGCACACAATTAATGTAAAAAATACACTATTTAGACCTCATTATGACAAAAAAAATAAATAAATAAATAAATAATAATAATAATAAAAAAATCCATTTTGTTCAAGTTAAGTGTCTATAATTTGACTTTTAGATGTGCCACTTCCACATTTTAATCACCATACTAGATTGTTCTGAATGTACTTGTTTATTTTGACCAAAATCTCCAAATTACTTAACGCTAAAACCTTTTACATAGTTGATGTCAACAAGATAAACATCCAATGTGGTGCATGTTACATACAATTAATTATCTTCACATTTTTGAAGTTTTGAGATTCAGTTTGTAATTTTAAGCATTACATTGCAAAAAGTACTTCACTTAGCAAATAATGCTCATATAAACATAATATGATCTTGATTTAAGATATTTACCTTGCCCTGATATTACTTTTTGCAGGGTTGTATGCACTTCATGTTAAGAGGTTAGTTTATGCTTATAGTAGTCCAGCTGCCTTAGGTAAATTTCTGTAATTTTCATAAATTTCAGAAATATAGTGAAATAATAATGAAATAATCCAGGAAAGAATAACCATTCACATTAATAGGAATAAAAACATAAATGACATACTGTATTTTGGTATAAATGATTGATTCATATCAGTAATGTAATGCCTAGTAGATTATTTCCATGCAAAGTTCCTCTGGGGAATAGTTGCAGCTCTTGATTGACAGTTGTAAGGTGGCTGGTGTTGACTGACTTCTGCACATGCTCAGTAGCGTCCTGTCTACCCACCTGCTCGGCCTCAGACAGTGACGAGACTGGAGCTTTATTGATGCATTTTCATCTATCTTCTCGACAGCAGACTTGAAGGCTTCCCCATCTGAGAGACACGCGTCAGAGGGAGGGGTCTGCGTGGGAGGGGCCGGGGGGAGAGCGGGGGTGTGTGGGAGGGGCCCGGGGAGAGCAGATGTTTGAATGGAGTCTACAGGAAAAGTGTTTCGGTGCACTGTAAAACACAAGAGTAAGAACTATTCAGCAGTGTTGTTAGTGTTGATAAACTGCACATGTCCGCCTCCTGTTTTCAAACTGGGAGCTACGTGTTCTCTGGTTTTATCTAAGTGTTTCAGAGCAGGTATCTGTACTTTCTCCAAATGTAACTGTTTGATAAAAACAGATTTTTTTTGTTGTTGATTCAGTCACTTCCTTTGAGGCCATATGTCATCTTAAAACTGCATTATATAACTGCATTATATAAGTAAGTCTACTGCAAAAATATTTCTAGATTAGTTAAAATGTCTTGGAATTTGAAAATGTATATTGATTTGTATGTGCATTTTTTCAGGTTAGAATCTACTCTCTTGATAAACATTGATTATTTTGCAGTAGCAGAGTCATTAAAGCTCTGGCTTCCCAATAAAGAAATAGTGGGTTGGACTTCCAGGTCAGGCCAAGTCAACATCTCACATTCTGGTGGTTCTCTCTGCATCAGTGTAGGTTTTCTTCAGGTACATCGGCTTCCTCCTACCTCCAAAAACATGTTTAGGTAGATTGTCATCACTTTAAATCTCCCTTAGTGAATAAATGAGAGAGTGAATGTGTCTGTCTCTAACCTTGTGACAAGTTAACCACTGTCCGAGGTGTCCCCCCAGTCACCCACCACCCCAAACGAGAACAAGCTGTTGAAAATGAATGCATATTTTACTTACTTCAGGGTTTCCTTTGTTTCCACTTTTATCTCAGCCTATTTGCCAATAACATAAGGCATTGTTACTTAACTCATTGGTGAAATTATTTTATGCTTAAAGGTGGGGTAGCTGATTTTCACACTGCACAATTTATGTTTTAAAGCTGACAACTTTCTCATGAATCCTTCGAAACATAGTGTACAAATGTTTCTAATTTACAACTTAAAATGTTAGTTACCCCAACTTAAATATCTTTAAACATAATTAAAAAGTATTTTTGAATTTTTATGATTTTACATCAGTTTGCATGTTTTGCTCACTTACCTACAGTAATGCATTCTGAGCATCAGAACAACTTTATGCACTTTTTACTTTTAGAAGTCGTGCCTTGTTGATATGCTAACAAAAGTGAACCATAATGCTAGCAACATTAACAGGCCAACTTCCTGGATTTTAGTGAATGGACTGGAGCCTGACCAGCCATTCATTCCTTTCATTTAGGAGATTAGAATTGATGACTGGCAACATAAATGGCACATATTTAGACATATACAAATTATTTACCTCCGCAGATACTTTAGCAGTACGTATGTGTTGGAGAAAAGTGATTGAAGTTATTAAAAATGGGCATAGTGTCTTTAAGCAATCAAAACTACTAAGAAAAATGTTCTGAATTGCAGTCCTATAAATCAATGTCATATTCCACTTTTAGAGTGTTCAAAATCTAAGTTTAGTTGAGCTGGCTGAGCTTCTTTTACAGTGCACACGCTTGTTCGCGGTGTGTATGAAGAAATATCATGTTTTGCTGCGCTTCTCATCCCTCACAGCCATCCTCCCCCCTCCCCTCTCTTCCCCTTTATCCCTCCCCCAGCCCCCCGTCGCTCCTGGCAGCACCCCGGGGTGACGGAGGCTCCACTGGCACCCAAGGGTGATGGGTGGCGCCTCGTCGGTGTCACTCCTATGGGCGCGCACATGCAGAAGAACAAAACCGCGTTGCCTGGGGAGAGCGTGGGTCCTCTCCGGGGGACTCACACTCCACACAATGGAAAAAGTCGCTAAAGTTACAACACGAGGACTATTTATATCCCGCGATGTTTTAACAATAAACATAGGTGTCAGCTGCACATAAACGCAAACCAATAATTATCTACAAACAGGAGGTTGGAGCAGAAACATACGAAGTGTTTACCTAATTAAAATGGAAGTCAGTGTACAGCAACAGCATTTGTGTGACTGTCATTTCAGACTAATGTATAAACCAAATCTAATTAATACTTTTCTGGCGTCTGAAATTAAAGAGATTTCAAAACAAAAGTGAAAATTGTTTGCAAACTTATAGATTTTGTCTAGAAACATAAACATATACAGCAGGAACGTAATTGTAGATCAGCTAAATATGTTGAAATCAGGTTGGTAATTTGGTCACTTTCACTCGCAAAGATGAGATTACATGATAGTCCTATTATTATTTTACTTTTGACTGCCTTGTTTCAACATTTTTCAAGCCACAATATTTAATAATACTTGAAAAAGTGCTTTAAGAAACTCATATTTAAAACAATTTAAGTATAGTCTTATCATACTTTTGTCAATAAGCTTTTTCTTAGTTGCCATGCTTTATTTTAAATTTCTTATTTTTATTTTTACACTGACAAATTGTATTTTAAGTCAAACTATGTTCAAAAAGGCAGACACTTCTATAATATATAATTTAAGTTGTTAATAACTTTAATAATTATTGTGGACAAAGTACAACATTGGACGTAGCTGACATGTTTGTTAGAAGCTAAATTTTTGTAATTTGACTTGTAATTTGTGCGTGTTAGTTGTTTATTTTCAAACTGTAAAGCTTTAGCATTAGCATTAACACACAAACACATCATTTTATAAACACACTTGGTTCTTTAGTGAAGTTTTCTCCTGATTTGTAAAGTCTTCAACTCACTGTTCACTGCATGATCTTATAGCAATTTTCATACCCCATAGAAATGAACTAAACAGGAAATGAAGATGCTAGCATTTTCAAAAACAAACAAACAAACAAGCTAACTGATGTTGTGTGCATAGAGTCATTTAAAAAAGGCTTTGAAAAAAGTGACATTATGGTGCATCACTTAAACAACCTCTAAAAAACAATATACATTTAATATTCTGTATAGTTTCTTTCTTTGACCAAAGCTAAATGTTGCAATAAATAATACAACTTTTTTTTTTTTTTTTTTACTAAAGCAATACCTATTGTATTACTGTCCCTTTGACAAATGATATTTTTAGTCAAACTATGTTCAAAGAGGGATACATTTCTCTACAATACTGTGGACAAAATACAACAGTGGACCTTGTTGACATGTTTGTTACAAACTAAATTATATTGTAAATTGTCAAAAATGCTTTGAAAAAAAGTGAAATTACAGTGCATCACTTAAGCAACCTACAAAAACCTTCCTCCCTAACCAAAGCCATTTAAAAAGTACTTTTTCTTATTTTACTAAAGCAATACCTATATTGTATTACTGTCCCTTTGACAAATAGTATTTTTAGTCAAACTATGTACAAAGAGGGAGACATATGCATTTCAAAGGTTTAACCCTTCACTCATTATTTAAAATGCTAATTTTTCCAGTAGATCTCTCGATATTTGTTAAATATAAAGCTAAATTATAGTGTAAGTTGAAACAAATATAATTATGCTGCATAGATGACTTTTCTTCTTCTTTTCTTCTCTGACCTATTTGAACAAACATTGAAACTTATTTTCTATGTACAGTTTCCCACTTTTTATCCAAAGTTACATTTGTGAAGTATTGTCATTAGTTTTAAATGCAACCCAGTTCAATAAGCAATCAAAATATCTCTCTGGAACTTGAAAAAAAAAAAAGGGTGTAAGTACATGTATTTTTTATGTATGTGTTCTATTTTCTCTCTCATTGATTGAACACTGTAACATTTACATTCTGTTAGCTTATATCCTCTTTAAACAACTTAAACAAGCACATTTTGGTGAAAAAACTGCTAAATGTGTTTATTGAAAGTCTTAACATTTAATTTTATTGTTTTGTTTATATGTATAATTTTTAGAGCTGGGCAGCGATTAAAATTTTAATCGCGATTAATCGCATGGTTGAGCTGCGATTAATCGCGATTAATCGCGATTAATCGCACTTTACACACAAAGTTCCATAAATAGCTATTTTAACCTATTTTTTCTCCAAAAGATGCTTTTTTTTAAGTATATTTAAGGGTCTTCATTTTGTACAGTGTACAATTCTGCAAATTTTGTGGTATTTTGGCTTAGATATATAATTTTAGCTACTCATAGAACTATAGTTACATTAGGTAACGAACATTTTGAAAACCTGGTTCAGTTCTGGATAGTCCTGGTTAAAACCAGCTCAGTGCTCACTAAATACACTGTGGGGAAGTGAAACAAGGCCGTTTTTAAAGTTTTCAAAGTAAACATCACAAACACGTGTGTAAAAGTTCGCGCATTGCCGCTGATCGAGCGCCGAATCTCCGTGCGCATATTTAATGAGGTGTTATCGGTTTGAAGTCTTTAACAACGCGTAGCTCAGTGGTTCTTGGGTCTTTTTGGATGATTTAAACACTCAGACGAAGCTCAGACTCGTCTCTGTCCCGCTGTCTGTACAGCAGAGCTCACTTCCTTGTATTTAAAGCGCTAGCAGCGACGGAGCAGATCCTCTGTTTGTGGACTGTTCATGAGAGAGAGGAGGAGAAAAAGGGTGCAGCGGCAGCAGTGCGGGCGCTTTCATTCATGCTTTTTTGGCTGAATCATGTGACCTGCGTTAACGCCGACAAAATATTTAATCGCGATTAAGCACGTGCTGCGTTAACGCCGCGATAACGCGTTAACTTGCCCAGCCCTAATAATTTTTTTTATCAATTAAATAAAATTCCAGTTTCAATGCAATGATTAACATGAATAAATTATCATGAATCTAACATTTTATAATTTCCATCTTTTTTTTTTGTTTTATTCTCCTGCCAGCACTTGTAATAATTGCTTAGCTGCTCAATTAATTCCTTTAGTCTAATTTAAATTTAAACGCTGTTATAATTTATACTTTCTGCCCCACATTTGAACAAACGACTCTTGCTTTATTTGCCCAACATTCCCACTGATTTAACTCCTCCAAATTAAAGCCAGCTAATTATGTTTAATATAAAAAAAAAAGAAATTGTCGTCGTCGTTGGCATAATTGTAATTTTAGTGCCTATGTTACCAATCACCTGCTTTTTCCACTTGTTTTGCCTAAACACAGTCAAACACACACACGTTTACCCAGAGTGCTTTGCAGCGGAGGCAGCGTGGTCGTACCAGTGGAGGGCAGAATTACGTCTCATAAATTAGAGCGCCGCGTTGATTAGGGCAGGAGCGAGGAGACGAGGAGAGAGGAGACGAGGAGACAAGGAGAGAGGAAACGGAAAAAAAAAAAAAGGTGGGGGCTTTTTCTGATTTCCGCGCATCAATTTAAATGTTTGTGCTGATAAGGAATTTGGTGCAATTTTAGCCAATAGATCAGTTTTGTTATTTATGTGACGTTACTTAGTTCATATGTTTTTGAAGGTTTGGAATTGTGTAATTGTTTTAATCAATCGTCTTAAATTGTGAGTGTAATTGTAAGTTTTAATGCATTTTCTTTATTTTGTTTAATTCTATTCCAAAGTCAATTTAAAATGTAGCTTTTCCAAATGCAATAAAAACAATCTCTGTTTGTTGTTTTTGTCAAATAGTTTCATTCATTTCCACATTTCAGTTTCTACAGATAATTGAATAACTTTAATTGTGAATAAGTGACATTTTCTCACGTTGTAAACCTTATGTTGCAATGCTATGTTATAACACTGAATCATGTTATTTAAACATTAAGTAATATAGAGATAAGTCAGTCATTCTTACATGCTTAACAAACATTAACTCATAATTAATAAAGAATAATTAAGCCATTCTTACTGTAATTTCTGCCCTATTGAGCTCACTGAATATAAGCGCCCCACTAGATTTAAGTAAGAAAAATGACAAGTAATATACAGGTCGCACTTGTTAATAGTAATCTATGAGAATCTATATTTTTGCTGCGTTGCTTATAAGTCGCATAGCTCAAAGCTCGTGAAAAAGTAGCGGCTTATAATCCAGAATTACGGTAATTAAAACACCTTTCTACAAAAACATTAAAAAAAACTAAATGATCGTGTCACTGCAAAAATCAGGAGTGTTTTATTTAGAATAAAATGAACATCATGATCAGCATTTACAACACACCTATTAATATTCATTTACATACCAACATTGCCTTGTTTGAAATGGAGGATGTTGGAAGCTTTCGGTTTTAGAAATCCCTAAATCCGAATTGAAATAATTGTTGTATGAGTGAAAAGACAACTTTTTCTCTTGTGCCTATGAACACACTTTGAGTTTTTGTGTAATAATTTAAGGCCATAATCTTCAGCAGATGTTAGCTGTGAAAATAACACTAGTGAGTTGTATCCAAGTGGATGGAAATACTAACTTGATTGCAGTAAAATTAATTTTGCTTTTGAAAACGTTGCTGTACAGTGAAGCAAGAGTAAACAATTTAGGCTAACAGGGAACAGCTAAAAATGTCTTTTAACTAACCAAACCTGTAAACATGAATGAAACTGTACTTTTCACATTGTCCTATTCATTGTAATGCTTCTTGTCTATTATACTCGATACTTCACAAGGATTACAGATGGACAGTAGCTTTATGCTAATCCTGGCATTTTTACACTTTTTTTCCCTCTTTTGTTTATTAATAAATTCAACTCAGTTTAAGAAAGAAAATATTATTGTAAGTGCTTTTTTCTCCCTCTAATTTAAATCATAGCCATTGTATTTTACTAATGCTCAAGATCAAATGCTCTTAGCTAAAAGAAAAAATAAACTTAGAATACTTTTTGCAGTGTTGTCTGCACTGCAATAACTTACATTTATTTAGCTACACAGTTTTTTTGAGTAGTTTTTGATCAAATTATAATGAGTTGTTTAAATGAGGCAGCATTTTTATCTTGCCTACAAGATATTCTAACTGGAAGCTGAAGCATTTTACCTCACTGACTAACATTTGACTTGAAACAAGGACTGACATATGGCAGAAACATCGATAAATAAATCACTTTTTACAGTGTACCTAGACTCTAATCCTAATCTTTCTATATCAATGAGCAAAAACACATCCCAGTTTTGAAAATATGATCAAAACTGTTCTTTTTCTTGTTGTCTTAACCAATATTATCAATAAAGTGACTAGATCTTATTAAGAAGGGAAGAAATATATTTTTAATTCAGGTGAATATAATTTACATTTGAAAACATTACTGTACAATGAGTAACTACAAGCCAGTGAAGATTTTCTAAATGCAATTGTCTGTTTTTGCAAATGATCTCTTCATATGATAAACTTAACAACATCAGTAAGTACAAGTGCTTTGTCTGTATGTAGTATTCTAAAATGTCACCAAACCCTTGCATCGAGACTGGAGCAGAAGTGTGAAATAAACTCCCAACTTTATTTAGCGCAGTGTTTGGTAGAATGCACCTCCAGTCGTTAACAGGATCTGCTCTCACGCCGCTGTGTCTAAATGTGGCGTTCACAGAAAAAAAAAAAAAAAGAAACACCGTTAAATGCAGCGTGCGGGGACAAACACGCTTAATGTTTCTCCGCGCCCATCCAAAGACAGCCCAAATCGGCACATTAGCGTGAAGCTGGAGGTGTCGCTAAACCAGAGAGAGGCCTAGGAAAAACGCGACAGAAATAGGGTCACGTATGTGTGTGTGTGTGTGTGCTTTCTGATTAGCTTAATCCCGATCGTCACAGCTCTGCTCCCCTGATGTGAAGGAGAGATCCAGATTCGGGCAAAGATAGGCAGACGCGCGGAAAGACACAGTCGCTCCCGCCGCTTTCTCAAATTCTGAAGAGAAAAAGAAAGGTGTGGAGAAAGAAAGAGAGAGAGAGGAAAAGGGTGAGGACTGGAGACAGCGGGGACAAGTGAAGGAACGCTTTCAATCCCAAATGCTACAAATCAATTTAAGGGAGAAAAAGCTTTACGGAGAGAGAGAGAGAGAGAGAGAGAGAAGCGGCGTTCAATCACGGCAGCGGGGGAGCTACTTTACAATACGCGGAGCATTTAAAAGGTGTCAGGACGAGAGGAGCCAAAACTTCAGCCGAGAATTAACCTGTGCTGCTGTCGAGTCGTTTGTCAACTGGTTATTTGCCCGCTCTGTTGATGGAGAAAATGTTAATGCGTTTTTCAAAAGGGTTTGTATGTGGAGTTTGTGAATTTGCAAATGTAGAGAGAATCCGTCTGTCTGGCCAGGTTTGATTCATACACCATTTCAGAGATACATTTCAAACACTTTTCTATATGTTTGCAAGTTTCTCTAGGCCTATACACTTTTAGATAATCCAGACTTTCAAGACAGTAAACCGGTGTTTTTTAACCAGTGTGCCGGCGATTACTAGTGTTCCTTAAGCATAGGGCTGGAAGATTTTTGAAAAATATTTCATGATTGTTTTTCTCATATTGATCCATCTGGATTGCCAATATTTTTTGTTTATCCTTTCCAAAAACAAAAGAAAATTGGTGTTTATGAACAAAAAGAAAAACTTTTAATATGTCCCATTGATCAGATTTTTTTGAAATTATATATCAGTATTCTGCCTCAAAGCTTGATTTTTGCTCCAAACTAAATGTTTTTAATAAACAAAAGATTGGTGTTTGATCTTTCGATTCAAAACCCACAATCAAATAATTCACGATTCTATTCAATCTCGATCTCTCGAATTTTCAATAAATGAGTCAGTTTTCAACATTTAATCTTATTGCCTCTCCATAGATCTGACATGTACCACTTGGCTTTGTTGTGTCACATGTTTCTGTCAATTCAGATATAGGTTTAATGGAACATTCCAAGCACAGGAATAAAAAAAGCAAGCAACAACTCCACCAGAAAAGTTACATTGTCATGGACATTTTTTTAATATATAAAATTCAGTAATTTGGTGTTCCAAAATGCTTTGGCCATATTTCAGTAGGTGATGTGCCCCGGGAACATTTTAAGAACAAAAGCGTGCCATGACTCATAAGGTTGGGAAACACTGAAGTAAACTATACAATGATACTTCAGTCAAAAAACTCAAATAAAAGCATGTTTTTCTATTTTTTTGTGACTTTAAATACATAATAAAATGTATGACTTTACCCTAAGGCTTGCAAGGCCACAGCATGAACTATTATTTGGTCAAGAAAAGAGCCTCCTCCTAAACCAGCACTTTTAGCTTTATTTTTTGAAATTATAGTATGAAACATATTTATCAACAATAAGAATGTTCTGAAGAAAGATTTTAATTTCCCATTATGTATTGAATTGTGAAGTGGACTTTTACCCTAACCCACCTAAAGAAATGTACATAGTGCACCTTTATTTTATTTTATTTATTTGACCTTTATTTATCCCGATAGGTCCATTGAGAACAAATTCTTATTTACAACAACGACCTGAGTCAGAGGCAGCAGCACGAGAACAAAGAGGCAACAACATTACAATCATTTACATCTTTCAGACATTTGACTACTTTAAAGGTATACAGGTTTTTCAGATTATATATAGATTTTCGGAGAGCAAGAAACAATCTTTGTTCTCATTGATTATTAAAATTGGGGTGACTAACTTTTTTAGTTGTAATTTAGTAAACTGTGTTTTCCACTAAAAGGTCTGTGATGAATGCAGCACTTTGTGAAAAAAATGAGACCACTGTGTACTGTCTGAACTGAATAACAAAGAATTTTACCACTTTATATTGGCCTTAGTAAACTATGAATAAAGCATAAATAAAACCTTAATTATTCATAAACTAATGGTGAATTAATGAATGAAAAAGTTTATGAATGCCTAGTAACCACTTAACTAAGGAGCTATGGTTAGGATTTAGAGTTAGGGGGCAGGATTCGGAGTAATTAAGTAGTTACTAAGCATTAATACGCTTTTTCATCTGTTAATTAATCATTTGTTCATATTGAACTAAGTCTTTATTAAGGTGTTATTCATGATTTATTAAGCCTAATTATTCTGTAGTTATTCTAAAGTGTTACCAAATTTTTTGTTCAAATCTAAAGCTGAATGCAGCTCTCTGATTGGCTGAGCTTGGGCGGTCCTCTCCAGTTTCACTAAGCCATAATGAATACATCACCTGTTGAAAGATTTAGATAAGGAATTGCTACATTTAAAACTTAATTCCTGTTTACCTTTATTATTCCCAAAGAAATGAACTGGGACAGCAACACGTATCATAAACATTGTGTGGTATACAAACGCATTTTTCTGAGAATGGGTTGACTTAACTAGCTTTATATATATTTTTAAAGCTTTGGCATGCAGACTTTATTTTATTTGCAGCGTCTTTTAAAGCAGCATCTCTCCCACCACTTTACAAACCGCACTAACACATTCATGAGGTGAGCAAGGATCTTCCGGGGCCACTTGACCATTCCCTTTCTATCTCCCAAACAAATCAACTATCAGTGTAAACAGAAAAAGCCCCCTGCTATTGAAACCCCCACTATCCCCCTCCACGTCCCATCCAGCGATACCTTCAAGCAGCCCTTTCTCTCCGCGGCGTTTTGGGCGTTCAATCTGCATGGGTGACATCAGCACTATCACGGCGGGGGGCTCTCTCTTTCTCTCTTTATTCTGATTGGTTAATCTCAGAAGCAAATAGCGGCGGAGACGGCCCGGTCGCATGGTAATAAATAGAATATGCCAGTCAAATTAAGAGGAGCGTGTCACTTTGGACAGAGGCGAGAGTGAGCAGCGAAAGGGCCGGTCCTACCTTATTTTATAGGTCATTGGGCTCATTTGGTGCAGGGCTTTCGGAAAGTGTGCTGTGGCCAAAAGCAGGAGACACGGCTGTGAATATGCAACACAACACAAGAGAACTACATGAGAGAATAAAGAGAGGTATTTAGGGGAGTTTTACATGGTTTTAGACGATTTTATACCATTGAATTTCACACGTTTTACAACAGTATGCCATTTAGGATTATTGTTTTGCTTCCAGAGAACAAACTGATTAGATTCAGGATTTTATAAGTCAAAATTATGGTTGAAATGTGTCTAAAATGAGAATACACAAGTTGTTGAACAGAAAAGTAGTTTTGCCGCTGTCAAAGATAACAACAACTAGCATGATAACAGTGTCAGGTCAGTTTTATTTGTATATAATCTGCAAGCAACAGAATGTGCTAGTCAATCATGTAGACAATAAATGCATAGAAAAGATAGATAAAAACAAGAAAAAAATAAATATTGCTTGACAAAATGAAAAGGTAATTTAAAAAAAATAAGTTTATATTAGTCAAGGCTTATTTAAAAATGAAGTTTCAGAAGAAAATAAACTTCACAATGGTTAAGTCTGAACTCATGTGGCAGGTTGTGTTTAAAATAAATTTTAAGAAATACGTTGTTGTTGTTTTTTGTGTGTGGTTGTTTTATGTAAACTTAGCATCAAATAAAACCAACAAAGCCACTGGAAATTAGTGCAGAAAGAAAATACTAAAAGACACAAAGAAGTTTTGATTAACAAAGGCAGAAATCGATATGAAAATAAGCAATTAATTCTTTTCCACTTTGTAATTTAAGTAAAAGTAGCTAAAAGCGCTAGCCAAGAGCACGACATCGGAGATTTTACCCATAGCGGCGGTGTCAGGTCGCGGCAATGAACCGAACACAAAACAACTATATTAAGATTAAAATTGCATTATTAGACTGTCTGAAAAACGTAATGATAGATACCTGGAGATCAGAGGAGGCAGAGCAATACAAGACCAGGAAATATGTGAGTCAGAGATTGAATGAAACCAGGAAGTGCCTTTTTTTGGTTGACAGCTGTCGCTAATAGAAGTAGTTTTCTTTCACTGCTACACTTGTAACCACCAGGAATAAGTAAGTCCGTCAGATACTTTGGACTTCTACTGTTTAGATTTGTGGACAATAAAATACAGTATTTTGAACATTGAAGAACTAGGAAATATCCGTCATAATACTGAGTGATGTGTTGTTTGTGTTTGTCTTTGTAACATTCTGGCTGCTGCATTTTAGATGTGACTGCCATTACAAAAGTCC
Organism: Mugilogobius chulae; assembly: GCA_038363315.1. Classification (NCBI taxonomy): domain Eukaryota; kingdom Metazoa; phylum Chordata; class Actinopteri; order Gobiiformes; family Gobiidae; genus Mugilogobius; species Mugilogobius chulae. The sequence goes on along the minus strand of CM076406.1, from coordinate 3,516,930 downwards.
AACTACTCGACAAACTTATGGATCTTGCTTGGAGATGAAGTCACTGAGATGCATGACATTTTAAAGGAATAGAAATCGAACCTGTTTGTACAAACTTGAATTGGAGTCCAATGGAACACCAAGACTTTTACTTTGTCTTTGCATCTGATGGACCGATTTTTAAACTTTTCAGATAAATTTGCCTGTCTGTCACAGAACCAGAGAACACTGTTTGTGACTTACTTCCTGGTTTACTTTCTGACTTTAAAACACACACTATGAACAGTTGCATACCGAGGGCTAGTATGATCACTGCTGAAGAACAACAGCCCTTTTACATAGATCACAGTAAAAAACAATTATGCAGTTAAAAGTCTAAATTATATTTTTTAATCTTATTTTTTTATTTCACTGCGGATTGTTTGTTTTGTTTCAAGCATATTTGCTAAAGAAGAACATTTTTTACCCATGATAATTTGTTTAAATTCTTGTAACATCAGAAATATCCATAAACATTGAAATATGATGGATCAATAAAAATAATTCTAATTGTGAAGGAAACAAACAATTGTCTAAATCATAGTCTTCTAACGAAGACTGGAAATGAACTTTTTACAATGAAATACGCACTGCAAAAAGTTAATTTCTTGTCTTGTTAGAAATCTTAACTTTGACCACATAAAGAATGTATAATGAGGCACTTCCCTTAGGGCCATACCTGCTTGTCAAAGCCTGGTCTGTCAGATCTCAGGCTAAGCACATTGGGGCTGGTTAGTACTGGGATGGGAGACGCTGGAAACCAGGTGCCAGTGGGACGACAAAATAGGTTTGTCGATACGTTTTCTCTGGGCATGACACCCACACTGCCTCAGTGTCTGTGCACACTGCGAGTGGATCCCTGAATGTAAAGCGCTTTGAGTGTCTTGAATAGCAATATATAAAAAGAGACCATTTACATTATATGCACAAATACTAAAGGTATTTCTGACTGTTTACATGAGATTTTAGCTGAAATCTAATTTGCCAATGAGTTAAGCATGCACATTTTAGTCCACTGGCAAATATTTTGGCTTAAAATAAATATAAATCTATAGAAACAAGCCAGAAACAGCTTGAAAACAAGTCAAATAATGTAGGTCCATCAACTAATTACACCGTATCTAATAAAAAATGACAAAGTACCCTCATTATAAGACCTTTTGACTTCAGTTTTTGTACATAACCCTTCTTGGACCTTTGCAAAGTTAAGTTTCCTGTGCAACTTTGATGCTAATGATAAAATCCAGCGAGTCTAAACCTGGCCCTCTCCAGCAGCACCTGCCAGGCACTCGTCGTTCCTCCTTTATCTGTCACCAGCGAGGAGACGGTGCCATGCCGCCTTATTTATATGAATACGAGAGCATATCTAAAGACAATGCCATCTGTCAAATGGTAATTGAAGAACTGCCTCCTCAAACAAGACTAAATTCTCCTCCAAATCCTTTGAACCGGCGCTTTATGAACCCGCCGACCAAACAAACACAGATTTTTACCATTTCTTTTTATTTTTCTTTTCCATGACACAAGCAAAAGCGGTTTAATCACTGGAAATCGGCGAGCGTATTTCATTTAGTCGAGACAGCTGATGGCGCAGACGAAATGATACATCGCCTTTCGCAGTGGTCCTGTGATGACTAATCTACAAGTCCAAGTCATCAGAAATGCGTTAAGCTGTTTTTTTTTACGTGCTCACAAAAGAAATCAGGGAGGGGTCCGCTTGTTGTGGTTGCTCCGAGGCACGTGAAAAATAACGGGAATGACAGATGAGTGGAGGAGAGAAGGAGAAGACAGACAGCGAAATGGGGAAGGGAGGATCGCGCGGTCTGGCTTGTTTTAATGGAGAAGCTGCAGATGATTCTTCAGACTGACACGCGGAGTGGGTTTGTTAATTTATGGCGGCACTTCAGACGAGTAAGACGTGAAAAGGAGCTGGCAAAATGACGCCAGACAAAAGGAAGAAGCAGGGCAGGTTTGAGTGTGAGAAGGTGGGCAAAGTATAGTTAATCAGGAGGCTAAGAGTTGGAAGTTTTTATGTTTTTTATGTTATTTGGTAGATTAATACGTGTTTTAGATGTATTAAAGGTTTTACTCTAATAAGTTTCATTAAGAGTTGCAGGAAGTAAAAACAATTGATGACATCACAGTAAGTAAAGTTCTCCATCCAAACATGACACTTTTTACAGAATTTTCCTTTTTCTATACTTCAAGTCTCGCTTTGTCTCACACTCCGAGGCTCTCAAAACTTTAGAAAAATCTTAGTTGTAAATTATGAACTATTAAAAAGTATTCTCTGATATCTAGGCCCAGAACATCACAAATTATCAAAGTAATGACCACAAATAACAATTTTAAAATAGGCATTCATACATTTATTTTTAAAGGGCCAGTGTGTCTTTATAACCAAAAATAGAAAATAAATAAACCTTGTCTTGACTTGATGGTCATTTGTGCTATACTTCTTTTTTTTTTTGTATTATATTCTCATTAAGTTCCACTTTATAATAACTACACCTTAATTCGCCTTGGTAAGCATAAGTAAAGCCTAAGTATTCATGAACAAATGGTGAGCTAAAGAATGAAAAAATGTTTATTAAGGCTTTGTTAAGGCTTAGTAACTACTAAATTAAGAAGCTAGTGAGATTAGGGTTGAGGGACAGAGTTAGGAGTAATAAAGCATGTATTAAGACTCAATACAGTTTTTATCTATTAATTAATTCAGTCTTTTATTAAATTTTATTAAAGCTTTATTGCACTAATTAAGGTGTAGCTATTACAAAGTGTTACCGCATAATGTAAATGTTCCCTACCCAAAGTCCTGTCCTCATCTCTCTAAAATAGCACATTCACAAATACATCTTTTCAAACTCTAATTAGCAAGACATTTATGAGCAAATATTTGTTTCAGTTGCAATCTCTGCCCCAGCCCTTCAGTTTGAAGAGAAGTGAAATAAGATTTTAAAAGCTATTTCATTGAATTGTGTAGATGACTTTTCACTTCCACAAAGTTACACAGTGTCACTTTAAAATCTGTAGCCATCCAAGTCTCTGATTAATAGAAAAACTGCTTTACATAAGTTTTTTTCTGCTGTGTTCCCATATAATTATATTTAATATCTTTGCAACAGAGGAGTTTGTTCCAGTGTTAAGCATGATTGCAAATTTGTATTCATTTACAGTCAGGGATAAAATCAGTACTTTTTTTGTCACATTTTAAAATATTCTGATCTATATTGACTTCAACTTATAGTCACTGTGTACAAAAAGCCTTAACTATTACCATTTTTTTCAATTATATTCATAGATTTTGAATATGCTAGAAATGCTAGAAACATATTTTTTATCCAGTTTAAATTGGACACAATCTGGCATCAAAACATTAGCAAACATTAGAAAAGCAAGAAGGTTATTTAAAGTTATATCGACATGTATTCATTTTGGTTGTAATTATGGCTTATAAACCTCTTTTTACAAACAACAAAGTGAAACTGGAGAAGACCACCAAACCACAGCCAATCAGAATCAGCTTTTAGCCGCTGATGAGAGAAAAAACAATCATATTATTCAGACAGTACTTAGAGGTCACATTTTTCACAAAGTGCTTAAGTTGATACTGTATCTTAAATAAATAAAAATAATTGTTAAATAGCAGTTATAGTTAATCACAATTGTTTTGTCATCCTGATACACTTTGCTTTCAGTCTTGCCGGTTTGGTCCTTATGTTGTTTTCCTGAAAGCACTTACTCCACTCGTCACAATCAGAATTCCTCACCATTCTTCTCTCAAACAAAATCACTTTATTTTTACTTTGCCTCTTTGACCTTCACTCTGCATGAAGACAAATGCGACTGTGGCATTGTCGCGCGTAAGTCTGAGGAACACTTGGCTCCATCTCGCTCCTGCGCCGGCGAAACAGTCTCACGTAACTTCAAATGCAGAACGAGAAGACGAGGCGAACCCGGAGACAGGAAGCTGCGGGGACCTTTCATGGAGGGGGGAACGAATTCTGCGGAGGAGGAAGACTTTAGACGTGACACCGTGTGGTATCAGAGGCGTTTGAACACTGCTGATGTGGAGGAAAGAGAAGAAGAAGACAGGAGCAGAGGAGGAGAGAGAGAACTTCTGTTTTGTTTAGAAGGTGAAGGTTGGAGAGAGATGGAAAGAGCGTCTATGAAATAAGGTTGTGTTTCTATGTTTTTAAATTGTAAGGTAGGATCATTTTGGGTAAACGAAATTGGGTTTATAGAATTTGACTAGAAAGGATGCTCAAGATCTGATTGGCAACTTCAGTTTAGTTTTTCTTGTGTTGCGCATAATTTTAACAAGAAATAAATAAACATCAAATCAATCAAAATGTATTTATAAAACACTGCTTTACAGAAGCTATTCAAAGTGCTCTACATCATTAAAATATATACAACACTGAAACATGCAGAGTAAATAAAGATACAAATATGAATAACCCTGTTTAAAGGTTAAGCAAAGCAGCTTAAAGTTGGGGTAGCTAATTTTTGTAGTTATAAATTAGTAACCTTTGTGCGTTCAACTAAAAAGAATATGGTAAATGCAGTATTTTTTGAAAATAAATAAATAAATAAATAAATGAGTACTGAGTACTGTCAGAACTGATTAATAAAGAGTTTTAGTTCTCATCAGGAGCTGGATGCTGAGCTCTGATTGGCTGTGCTTGGGTGGTCGCTCCAGTTTCACTTTGTTGTTTGTAGAAAATTATTACATATCGATATCAACCATGTGTCTGAAGGATTTAAAACTTAAATTGTGTTTGCAGTGTAAAATCAGCTATTGCACACTATGCAACTGAATTACTGATTCCCCATTTTTAGTCCTGCTCTTGGCACCAGCAAGAGTCCAGTTTCTGAGGTTTTTATAGTCTGAGCTGGGTCATAAGTTTCCATCACAGACATATACTGTACTGTACCTGGAGCTACCATGGAGAGACCTAAAGCTACTTTAAAGTCTATTCTCTGAACAACTGACCAAATTAAAATGCATTTTATTTCAAAAATATGTTTTCCACAAAGATATATTAGCACACATCTGATGGGTTCAAATGTAAAAAGTAACAGGCCAATTTAATTTTAAAACATAAGTACTAACCTGGCTCACCCCAGATGGATCTGTGTGGAATTTAGATTTGGGTTTTTCCACAGTTTCCATCTGGAACTTGACTCACTGAAGGCGTTCAGGAAAAGGTGGGGCATTTAGTGAAATACAAGCTGATTGGGTGAGCGGCCGACCTCATTTGTGCTTAACCAATCACAGCAACAACTCGTAATGGTGTATTCACTGTCCGCTTGGGATAGAACAAGTCACACATACTGCTCTTCTTTCAAAAAGTAATTACTGTGTATTTCTGCTAAAACCGCATCAAAAGCAGCAGAAACACGTACATCCACGAGAGCAGCCCGTCTTAGCCCACCCTGCTACAATGTGATTGGGCCTCTAAACCCGCTGCTGTGATGTGAGTGGGCCGAAACACCGCTGGATCGGACTCCCAAACCAATCGAGCGGCTAGAAGGTCAGATGGTTTATCTGAAGTTTGTGAATTCACAAATATCGCGAGACAAACTATTTGACTGGCCAGGTTACATAAGTACAGTTTCTGCCTTAAAGTTTTAAGTAAGTGCACTACTACTTTTCCATCAACAAGTCACACATGTTTAAAGGTAAACGTGCCATAAAACCACGTACATACTAGTAGAATCTCTGGACATCCTCAAGAACTGGTTAAAAGTAAGATTAGCTATATGATTATCTATAGGCAGGAGGCAAAGGGCTTTATGAAAACTACACAAATAAGCTTATGTAGTAGATGCTCAAACACATTGTAGATAAAGATGATGATGTAAGTATTATTCTTATCAGGAGAAACTTTAAAGTTTTAACTCTGTCACTCTCTCAAACTCATTGTGTCAGCTGTTATGGCCGCCGCTGCTGCTGATGCTTCTCCTACCCCACGGTTTCCTCCCTGAGCCTCTACTTCCTGTTTCCTGCCTTCCCGCCCCTCATTGGCTGCTGCGGCCTGGAGGTGTCCGGAAAACACACAGCACCCTCCTCTTCCTCACCTCAAAAATGACAGCCAACATCTGCTCTCCAAACTACTTACCCAAGCACCCACTCGGAAAGTCAAGATAAAGCATGTAAGTTTGAGAATATATCGAGCATAAAACTTCCAACAATCCTCTCACAAAGTTTAGTCTGAGAGTGAAAAATGCCCCTGACTTTTCTCCATTAGGTGTAATCGCTCAAATTGTGTTTAGGATAAGTATCGATTTTCATTAGCAGGAATTAATTGTGCATATAAGAAATAATTAAATTTGCGGAATGATAAAGCAAAGGGAAGCAGCAGATGTTGTGGGCTGGTTGGACATTTATCATATTATATTCACCTATGGAAGAATGCACTTTTAAACATTCAATTATTCTCATGCATCTTCCATGTTTGAGGTTTGGAAAAGCTTTGTCAGCTCCTATTGGTTTTAAACTTTTACTTGCAGTGGCTCTTATTGTATTTGTGGATTTTTACTTCACCAAAACCTCGTCTATATGACATGTCTGATAATAAGGACAAAAATAAAATGTGTTGTGGATAGAAGCAGAAATGGAACTTGGACTTGAGTCACTATTTTGATGACTTGAGAGTAAGTTTGGTAAAATTGACTAAGATTTGGGACTCAAATGAACTAAAAGTTGTTAAATATGTGCTTCAAAACAATAAACAAAATCAGATAATTGTAGAAGCACAATGTCATTCGAGAGTCAAGTTTTCTAAAATAATTTTTTCTTGGACTTAAAGACTGCCACACAGAAGAAAAGTCAGATACAAATATAGTTTTTTGGTTACAGATGTAAACTGAAAGACTAAAATACTTAGGAGACGTTACATTGACATTAAAATTTTAAATTGGACAAGATGAAACTTTGTCTTCGAGTGTTTGAGTATATGAGCTCACTACAGTGACCAGTGACAGTTTGTTCATGCCAGAAGTGTGTCTTACAAACACCTGCTGCAGATATCTGTTCTGACCAATCACGCTTACTCGTTATGTGGACATACATAATCAGTCAGTCAATCAATCAATCCTTATGAGATGTAATTGGACCAGAGGTGCACGACAAGCCATTTTCATTCGGAGATGCACAAAATATTCTTAACATGTTGGAAAAACAATATACAAAAAAAACAAAACATTTGCATAATACACAAGAACTAGAACCAGACTTGATACCCAGAATTAACCCAAAATTGTTTTCTATTGTTTATAAGACTGGATCTATGAGATTGATCTGGCCACCAGGTCTTATGTTTGAATATATCTTCAAACTCTGCCCCTCTTTCTCAATCAGTCTGCTCAGTTTGTCAGTTCTGTTTGTCACTTTACAACACAATCTGGTAATGGTAAAGTGTATCTATACTACAACATATTAATAGCTTAACATGAGCATGTTATTGTGTGTATTATACGGCATCTCTTTTTGACACAGTGAAAAATTATGCTATTTTTCTTACTGGTTTTTGGTTTAAGTTTAGGTTCTAAGTTACAAAACGAGTATATTTAGGTCTGGGGTTTGAGTTGGTTAAAATTAGGATTAGATGTTCGTTAATAGTCAGAACCATATTTTTACATCCACCATAGAAATGAACTGGGGCAACAGCATGTATCATAGAAACGCAAAAAATCATAACTGCACATTTCTTTAGAGCAGCTTCCCCAACCTTTTTCCTGTAAGGACCGGTACAGTCACAAGTTTCTTTCCAGGTCGAGTTGGTAGCACGACAACAACAATATAAAATGCAAAAAACATTTATTGTGTATTTTTTAGTTTGCTTATTGCTTGAATTAGCTGTTTATTGATTAAGTGACACTATATTGTCATAGTAAGCACAAGAAGTAGTGATAGACTATAAATATATAAATAAATATTTAAAATCCTGAGCCGGTAGCAGATGGCCGCGGACCGGTTTTGGGCCCGGACCGGTGGTTGGGACCCCTGCTTTAGAGGCGTTATTGTTACGTTCTGCTCTACCGCGCATGTCACCTGCAGAAAGAGACTCTGTCCATCTAGTTGGCTAAAAAAATGTGATGAGAGCTAGCTGTTTCAATCAGGTCTAAACTGGTGTAACAAAAGTCGAGCTCCTGAAGCCTGAGACAGTGTTTTTCTCAGCAATTTTTCTCGTGTTTGACTTGTAAAGGCAAATTTCACTCACAACTTTTGATTTAGCAGCATAACTGTTGTTTTCGCACAATCATAAAGGTAAGGTAAGTAAGGTAAGGTACACTTTATTGTCCCCGTAGGGAAATTTGTCCTCTGCATTTGACCCATCCTTCAATGCCTCTGGGCATCTCCTCAGGAGCAGTGATCGCCGCAGTGATCGCCGCAGTGCAGCGCTCGGGACCCATCTCCAGATGTCTTGCTAGGCTTGGTCAGACTACCTTAGCTGGAGGATATTTCCCTAACATGCATGTTATTGGTTGGTGGGGAAACCGGAGTGCCCGGAGGAAACCCACCCAGACACGGGAGGAACATGCAAATCCACACAGAAAGGCCCGCCCGTGCGGGAATGAACGCGACTTCTTGCTGTGCTCTTGTAGTTAGCTGACAACAGTGTGTCTTGTGTTGCCACTAGCTTGTGTCAATCCACCACAGCTCTTTCTGCTGTCCGGTTGATAAACAAACAATCCATCTATAAGAACGGGTTGCACTTTATGTTTATTCAACTCTGGTCATTTTATCCCCCTCTACTTCTCCTCACATATCTTTACATCCCATCACTTAAATCTCCATCTGCCAGAGTCTACGCGCCAAAGCCTTATACTCCATCCATACTCTATTCACTCCTCCTCCATAGTCTCACTGTAAACAAATCTCACAACAACCTCACTTCAAAACAACGCCAGACACGTTTCCAGGAAGACGCCAATTATTTGTGCATTTTCTCAGCCTTTTTTTAACATCAGAAGAGCTCGAACGCAACTCCTGCTTCACATCACACACTATCGCTCTTAAATTATTTATCAACTTTGGATATTCCCCCCGAAATAAATGACTTTGTTCGCAGAGGAAATTTATCTTTGTGCGAATAATCACTTGAATAAATACAAGAATTTCAAAAAATAATATTGTTATCATGTGGAATAATTATGAGTGAAAACAATGCATTTTTAGACGGGAAAAACATTGACGTACAGATAATTAAATAACACCTAAATCTATCAGGAAGCAGCACAACACTGATTTGATTGATCCAATTAGAACAACATGCATAATTAATAATGCATTTTCACAACTCCAAATATAATGCAAACATGTATTTATTATTTTTTTGTCAGGAGCATGCACACAAATAAAGTGAAAAGCCACAGTATTTCTTTATGCGCCGGAAAACAGTCAATTAAATATTAATAAACGGCGGCTAAACTTCAGAGGCAAAGACAATATTTACATTGGATATAATTAGGCTTGTTATTGTTGTTATTTTAAGGAGCGCTTTTGCAGAAGAATGGATCAAAGCCGAGGACAAGGATTAGGAAATTAAACAGGGAATGATTTTGGGGCGCCTGGCTTGTTTACACGCCATTTATTTATAATGTCGAGTTTACTTTTGTCTCGGTGCCAGAGGAAACAATGTATAGGAGCAAACCGAGGATGGGAAGATCGTTTTTATTATGTGCGTTATTCAAAGTGATGTTTTTGAGTTAAAATGCACTAATAAGTACAGGAAACATCCATGAATGTGATGTGAATAGTATTTTCCAGCAGAAAATGAAGATGGGTTAAATGCACAGAACAATAAAACAATAAAATGTATCTTGACAGGGGTGGCATGTAACTGGAGCCTATCGCAGTGACTTTGGCCTTAGGCAGAGAATACCCGGGTTAACACATTGACAGACACATTAGACCATCAATCACTTTTCATTCATTACTATTAATTATTGACCTTAGAACAAAAGGTCAAATGAGATTTGAATCTCTTGTTTGGGAGAGTTCTGGGGAAGGACTTATGGTACATGTTTTAATAAACTCTAGATTGAAAAAAAAAAAACAAAAAGCCACAACCCTCCTTCTGCAGGGAATTATTGATTATAGGAAGCTGGATAAGTATTCCACACTATGGCATAAACTATATTTTTGGAAAATGTTCCTAAGTACAGTGGCTTTTACCTCCCAAAATTGTATGTCTTTAGCCACTGTTAAAGGCCAATAGGTTAAAATCCATGTATCCACCGATAAGAGAGAGACATTTTTTTGTTTTGTATATTTAGGAACATTTATTTACTTGTCTTGCATGTTTCAGCAAAGTGGCAAAGGCAGCAAACAATGTAAAACACCACATTTACAGACTATACTAAAGTGTTTGTTAAGCTGCATGTTATGTGTTATCCCTGTGTTAGCAGCAGCTTAGAGCAGAAAGAACATAATGTGAACAATTATCTGTAGATTTGGGAATCAATAATGACTTTAAACTGCATGTTTACCTACCTAACCTTCATCCATCCATTTTCTTACGCTTTATCCAGAGTCGGGGTTGCGGAGGCAGCAGTCTGCGCAAGGAGGCCCAGACCTCCCTTTCCACACACACTTCCTCCAGCTCTACCAGGAGAATCCCGAGGAGTTTCCAGACCAGTCGACAGACGTAGTCCCTCCAACGTGTCCAGGGTCTTCCTCGAGGTCTCCTCCCAGTACATATACACCCACTTACACTTAGGAAGTACTTTTCTCAGTATTTTTTTGCAAAAAATTTAACCTAAAAGGTTGAGTAGTTGATGTCTTGTGTGATGTTTTTTAGTTTGATGAATCATCAAATCACAGAAAAGACTTGAGAACTTTATTCACACGACTTTTTTAGTGGTTCTCAATCTTTGTCATTCACAACCCCCAAAGAAAAATATATGCTACTGCAAAGTTATAATAGTCTTTAGTCTTGTGTTTGATTTAATTTTGAATACAAAAGCCAAGATAAATTCAGCCGGCTTAGAACAACAACCTACGTCCATCACTGGCATTAGAAGCCCAATCTTGTTTATGTCAATGCTACGTTTTTCACATACTGCATTATTGGACTTCCAGAAATCATTTCATGACCCTCATGTTGAGAACCACTGGTCTAAATGATAGATATGGCACGTTTATAGTCAACCAACAGCCCTATGCTCATAACTAGTTTTTAGTTCTACTTGATTACATATACATTTTGAATATTTTCTTTTCTTCTGTTTGCCTCCAGACTAGAACACGCAGTGATAAACTTAACCTACCCTCCCGACTCCCCCGTCTCTCTCTTTCTCTCTCTCTCTCTCTAAAATCAGACAGGATTCATCTTGTTCTTTTTTTCCCGGTTTTGGGAATAAGCGGCGCGGTGAAGGTTCTGCTGATTTCCTGTAATGACTGGCAGCCGTAACACCTGGCACTGTGAAATCCAGAAATTAGCACACGCCGGGGATACAAATTGCTTTGTTGATGCCGAATGTTATATGAGAGGAGGGAAAAGAACAGGTTTGATGACTGTTGGAGGTGTACTGAATTTAGCATGTTTTACAACTTGATTTGAGTTTGTATATTCCCTTCACTTTGCACTGTACAACAAAAGATCACACACATCACAAAAAGGACTGCACTGTAAAATAATGAAGTTCTAATAGCCATCAGCTCTAAAATTTAAGTGTTAAAATGTTATCTCTAGTAATGTAATTAAGATTATTGCTATGTCAATATTGATTCAGCCCCAGTTCAAAGATGTGTTGTTTTTTTATGTTTATTTTACAAAATCCTTATCCTAATCTTAACCTACCCCAAGCCCCAGCCCTAAATGTACCCATTTTAGTAACTTGAAGCCTAAAGTTATCCGTTAAACCTAAAGAAAATGTCACCTGGCTTCTAACCCAAGCTTGTGTTTATTTCACGCTATAAAAAACTTGTTTATTTTGCGCTTTTTCATATTGTGCAATTGTAGCACAGAGCTGTTCAAATGGTGATTCAGGGGCCAAATGCGGCCAAGTAAGACATATATTTTGGTTGATAAAACAGACCTTGTGTAGTTTCGATTCTGTTAAGCCATTTAAAAGCCTTGGCAACAAAATTATTTTTTTTTGCAAAATTTTTAAATACCATTTTGTTGCTATTTAACTGTTGCACAACAAATTATTTCCTCAACAAACAAAATCAAAAAATGTTATTTAATAACAGAAAGAGAGTTGAACTGTGAGCGATCCTAAAATCTGCCTCATTGTTCCTTATGGTTGTATTTTATTCATCCCAATGAAAAGAGATTGCTAGTGACCATTACGAGTTGTTTGTGAATAATAAATGTAAAACACATTTGTAGTTCTGTTTTGTAGTCTGACCTTCAGACCTTAGTCCTCTGAAAAGTTGGTCCGCCTGTAAATATATTTGGATAACCCTGAAGTAACATATACAGTATACGCAAAAAAGGCCTGAAATTATGAGACTGATTTGGCCATGGTCACTAAACAGGAAGTTCAATGTCAAGTAAAGTGGGTGGAACAAAATAAGGCAAATAAAAATGACATTGAAATTGTTAACTTCTTGTTTCAATTCTAATTTCCAACATCAAACTATTTGCTATGCTTATCATTAGAGTTAAAAGTTTGGCAGTACATTCTTAAATGTTTAGATCTTAATTGTGACAATGTATTATTTATTCATTTATTTATTTAATTACTGAATCCCCATTGGTATTTGCAAAAGTACAGACATTCTTCCTGAGGTCCAAGTAAATGTTCAAAGAAAATGCTTTCAGCTCATCAAAATAGATGACATTTAAACATTGAACATATAATAACTTTATGAATGCGCTTTTATTCATACAGTGTTTTTGGTGGTATTTCTTTATTGATAGTTTATCCAAAGTTGCATATTAATAGATTGCTTTAGTAAGGCTTGTAAAACAACTAAAGTCCAGGTCATACTGGGGAAAAAAAAAAAAAATTCAAATACTACTACCACAACTACTGCTGCTGCTTTTGCTACTACTACAACTACTACTACTACTTACTACTACTACTACTACTACTACTACTACTACTATACTATTACTACTACTACTCCTACTACTTTCTTCTACTAATAATAATACTATTGTATGTTTGCACCTACAGGTATCTATATTTTAGCCATCATATATAGACTGCAAAGTTGTTGAAAAAAGTAGCTGCTTATAGTGTGAAAATTACAATAAATTTAGAAAATACAATAAAGAAGAACATCTAATTCATAAAAATCCTTCATAATTTTTGAAGGAAAGTGCGATTTAAAAAAATTATAATGCTTTTCTTTACATTGCAAAAACTTTAGACACCAAAACACACCCAACATCATCCTTGGAGACACGAATGTTTATGCAAAAAGTTTGGACGCCTTTTCTTTGCCCTGATTCTTAATGATGTCCGACGCGGGGAGCCCCTTCTCTCCCCCGAGCACTTTTTGCTTTTCCGTTCCAAGTCCATCGCTGGCTACAAACACAGCTTCATCAGATAATCTCTCTCTCTCTCTCTCTCTCTCTCTCTCTCTCTCTCTCTCTCTCACTCGCTCTATCCCGTCAATCACTGGTCCCGCCTCCACCAGAGCCACCAGCGGGCCGGGCCGAGCAGCTTGGCACAGACGCAGGAGCGATGATGAGATCTCGCGGAGGAGCCTAGCAGGGTTTCCTCCTCATCAAGATCCAAACAAAGGGGGGCTCGGTCCGCTCGGCTGCTCTAAATACGGCCCATAACAACATGCCCCAGCCAACTGCTTAGCACGCAGACACTACTTACGCACATGTTAAATGAGAGGAATACTGGAGCAGGAGGAGCTGAGAGGTGAGCAAACAGGAAGCAGAGCACAGAGGTTATCTGGCATTCAAACTGTGCAGTGATTTTAGGGCTCAGCGCTTTATTAGACAGGACAGTAAAATATAAATGTTTCTATGGCAATGGGAAGTGATTGGCTAAAAATTACAGGTGACAATACCAAAACAAATAAATTCAGTTTGACACTAAAGCTCATGTATTAAACACTAGTTGCATAAAAACAAGAGTATGTGTGCTACTGGTAACAAAAGTACGCAACAATCAGGTGCTCATCAAACATAGAAACATGATTTTCTGTCTGTTTACAAAATTGCCAGACAGCCATGCAAAGTTCAAAGTCTTTAATAAAGACGGTCACACTACGCATTTCGACAAAAAGGTCTTCTTCAGAACATAGACATTTTAAAAGAACTGGTGATATAAATAGCACATCAAAAGTCTTAATTACAATTTATAAACAAACAGGAATTACAATACATACAAGAGTTACAATACAATGAACGAGGTGAAATACCCTGGTATAGTAATTATCTATGAAATACATTGGTTGCATAACTTGAGCAAGTTACATTTTTGCTATGGTTTAAAAGATTATTATCCAGAGTATTATATTTATTTGGTCAATGTCAGTGTTTACCATGTTCATCAAGTTTGAATGGGTGATTGACAGATGGATTAACCAATCAGAGACATGCAATGTCTGTTAAGTTTGTTCTGCCTGTTGAACACTTTTCCATTCACTTTCAATGTTAAAGGGGACAATTATAAGCAAAATCAACTTTTTTGAAATGTCCTTTCTGTTGTAAAATTGCTTCCTCATCAAAAAAAGTTTATTTTTCTGTGAGATATCTTTTGATCCCCTCAAAACACCAATTTAAATGCTCCTGATCTGTGATGTCATAGATAGATCCCTGAGATCTTTTACATGGTTTTTGCGATCATTCAGACTCGTTTTGAGCATTTCAGCAGCATTAGGACAACAGGCAATGAACAAACAAACTGTCGCGACACGGTGGCATAGCAGATAGCACTCTGGCCTCACAGCAAGAAGGTTGCAGGTTCGACTCTTGTTTGGCCTGGGGCATTCCTGTGTGGAATTTACATGTTCCTCCCCGTATCTGGGTGGTTTCCTCCGGGCACTCCGGTTTCCCCACCAACCATTAACATGCATGTTAGGGAACGCTTGGTGGTAGTCGGAGGTTGAGGCGCCAGGTGTTTGGGTAAATCACCTCTGCTGAGCTCAGGGCTGCTTGCATAAATGTGAGGTGGGTGAAGTTAGATTTTGTTTGAAATGACATGCAAACAATAAGCTTCTTTGTTTTGTCATGCAAATAAACAAATTTGATAGCACAGGGCAATGGGGTGAGACACAGTGGAGAGCATGGTGACAGATCCTCTCTCTGTAAAGTGTTGCAGATGCCATTGTTCTGGATCCCAGGCCCATCCAGAACAATGGCATATGCAAAATCTTATTCTATCTTAATTCAACTGCATTAAGATAGAATAAGATTAATGACTTCAAAAGTGAATGATTCAAATCACAGCTCCAGTATAACCTGGGTGGAATCTCATAAAAGTCAAATTTAATATGTTCTTTCTCAACCTCGCAGTTTTCAAATATAGAATCTCATCGCCATGGGAGTCATAGCCCTAAAGTATCCTATGTTTCTGGTTGTGTGAGAAAACTTCCCCACTCCAAGTCGAACCTTCTTCCTGTGAGGTTGAAGCATTCGCCCCTGAGCACCTCTCACCACAAACACACTCCTCTTCTTACTCCAGCACCACGACATCACCAAATGAGCAACAACAAATCTCCTCTCTCATCCTCCTCTCAGCGCGCTAATGCGACCGGGCATCGTTAAACGTCCAGACTCCATTTTGGACATCACATCTGTTAAACTGTCAAAACCACATCCGCGCCACTCCTCCTTCTCCTGTCCCGCGGCTAAACTCCACCTCCCCATCTCTCCCTCTTTTCCTAACAGGCCTTTTCCCCATCACGACAACAAAGGGTGATGCTAGGACGGGCCACACTTCAACCCTTACCACTTCCTCTGTCTCTCCGGGGCAGCGTGTCACCTCTAACTAAGCAGACATCTTTGCTAATATGCTAATGCTAATCTACAGATGTAACTATGCCTGTTTGGGACACTGTTCTTGTCACTTGCGGTCCTCGCGCTGCCGGCTTGTTGTGCCCATCACGTTGATTTGGATGGCGCGCACATAAACAGTCTATTTGATGACTAGAGTGGTTCTTTGTGTGGGTCTATTCAGAGCATAATGAGATTACAATGTAGAGACAAATGTGTGTTACCAGTGCCAAAAACAATTAAAGGGGATGTCGTATCTGCCTGCATTTAGGGCACTCTAAGAGACATTAGAAAAACAGAAAAGCAGTGGTAATGGTGAATATGAAGTGTTAAAGATCTAGCATTTTGTGGAGGCTTTGTCCATTAAAGCTGCATTATCCCATTTCCAAATTGCAAAAGGAGAAAGTATGTATTTAAATCTATCTAATTAATCCTTGATCTCATAAGCCTTTTGGCACATAAGAACTAGAGCTGGGTGATAGTGACAAAAATTAATATCTCGATACTTTTTTCGGCGTATTTCGATAATAATATTTGGACTATATTCTGTCAGTCTCACGTAAACTTGTTAAAACTTGTCACCACTTGGGAAAAACATCTAAAATTGAGTGAATTACTTTTTAACTGACTTCTTTGATTGTTTATTTCACTTTTTTAATGAAGATTTGCCAGACAAAGTAATTTAGATCTGATTTCAGAAGCATTTTTTTTCAGTGTGTGTAAAAACAAGATAAAAGATGCTTGTTCATTGGAAAACTTAAGAATAGTTAAGAATAATACTACTTATCCCAGGCACATATTCCCTTATTGTCTAGTTTAAGAGAGTCATTTTTCTAGTGTTTAATTATCAGACAAATGTTTGTCAAATTAATTACAAAATGCAGCAATCTTTTACTATATCTCATTTTGTGAAGCACTTTTTTGCAAACTCGAATACAAATAAACTTGCTTTGTTTATTAGAAAGAATATGGCATCACATATGCCATTTTTATTGTAAATTAGCTCTTTTGTAGCATATTTTTACAGCATGATATATACTCGATATTACATTTTTGTATATCTTAAAGACAGCATTCACAATATAATTTAAAATGCAATAGCTCTACACATAACTAGCAGATACTTTTTCAGTGGTTGACCTCAAAGTTCACTCACACCGGGTGTACACTCTAGGTCAGGTGGAGTTTAGAATCAATGTGACTCTTGAAGTCAATGCAACCTGTTACACGGACTTTTATAGTTTTATGAGCCAGGGTTGTTTCTTTTTTTGAACAAGCAGGACAGATGGTGAACTGAAACACCCCAGACAAAACCAGTGCTAGCTAACGTTTCTGATGACCCTGTGAAGCTGAGCATCCCCTTTTAGAGATTCAAAAACAAGTTCTACAACATGTTCATATGTGTCTTTTTCAAATATTATTGACACATGGCAAGTAAGTATTTTTAGGCAAGTACTGTACTTAAGTAGTTCTTTAAAGTATCACTAATAAAGTTGGGGTAACTTAATTCTCTGTTGTAAATTACTAAACTTTATGTTTTTCACTAAAAGGTTTATGACAATTGCAGCACTTTGTGAAACAATTAGACTAATGAGTACTGCATGAATTGAATAATAAAGAATTTTAGCTCATCAGCAAACAAATGCAGCTCTCTGATTGGCTGGGCTTGGGTGGTCCCCTCCAGTTTAACTTTCTTGTTTGTAAAAAAGGAATTTATAGCAACCAAAATAAATACATGTCAATATTTACCATGTGTCGAAAGAAGATGAGAGATTTGAAACTTAAATTGTGTGTGAAAATTAGGTACCCCACCATTAAATGACGACAGTGCAGACGAAACAAAGACAGAACATTTTATCACATTTGTTGGATGAAAGTCACGCAAATAGAGCAAACTGACTTACCATCTTACTGACGGACTAAATGACACAACACTCAGAAGACTGTATGCTTATCCATTTTAGAACAAACAGCTTAAACAGGCCTTTGTACTGACCACTACAGCAGGAAGTCCATCTGAGAGCTTTAGTTTAAGAGATCCTGACCTCACCAGATGCTGTATGACCCTCTCAAACTATTCAACATTTCACTATTCCGGTTGAGGCAAAAACCTCGGGCTAAATTCCAATGCCTTCATGAAAAAGCAGTTAATATTTAAATTGTAATCCAAATGTTTCAAAATAACATCTTGGCTTTACCTTAATCGCTTCCCAAAACACAAAGTTCCTTGGGCTTGCTCTAAACAAGATTTATAACTGGCAAAAGTGGATCGTTTTGGTGAGTGTTAGCCATTACACCAAACATTTGAGAATCAGACAGATGTTTTAGGTCCAAAAACCTCTGCCTGCTCCAGATGGGGCAACACTGGGACACATTTGTAAAAGCTGCACCTTGTCACGCAGACAAGGTTGTGGTTGTGTACAACTTTGACACCTCACTGCACAAGTTTCTCCCTCGTGAAAATATTAAAAGGAGCAGGAAGTGTTTAGTCAAATGGCTTGAATACAGAGATAGGTACTTTTACATCAGGACTTTTTTTTTTTTGTTAAATTTATTTTTGTATTGAGGTGCATGGTAGCAAACCAAATCAACATCTTATGATCTCTCTGGCTGAGTTTACATTTTCTTCTTGTTTTTTTTTTTTTTTTCTTGGTTTCTCTCTTTTTTCCCCTCTTTGGTTTCTAGAAAATGAATAAATGTATTTGGAGTTTTAGTACAATTTCTTGGTTTCTCTTCCCACCTCTGCCTAAAGAGCAAATTTCCAATAAGATGAACATGATGCCCACTAGACAAAGCTATGTGTCAGTCAGATCTATGGAAAAGTGACTTTGCTCTCTGTATGACTTGCAGTTTTACATGAAGAACTTGTAAAGTCTGGAATGTTAATTTATCAATAAAAAGACAAATGGTTTGTACCCAGAGCACAGACGTTTCTGTTGCCCTGTACAGCTGTTCTGAGGCACGCTGACCTAATCCTGCATTTAGACCTAATATGAGTAATTCAAGAACTTGTTACTTGCAGACTGTCTTTACTGCAATTCATTGTTTGGTGCGTTCTTGATTACATTACAGGATTGCTTGTGTTCCTGCAAAAACACATGGAAACACAAAAATCTAATGTAACAAAAAACACTTTAGACTACTGCTTTGTTTGGGAAAAACAAATTCCATGCAGATTCAAACCTCGGACCTCTCATGATCTCAACTTTAATTACCTTGACACAAATGGTTAAACCGTGCTCAACTTGCATTTGACATAAGCATGCTACTTTAAGTGTAGGTGCTTTCCATAACCACTACAATTACAGTACACTTTCACAAGGAGGTTGAAGTGTGAATTGTTAAAACATGTCTAGAACCAACTCTCTACCAAGACACCTCTGCTGATATCACAAAGGATAAAACTTAGTATTAAGTTGGTAGACAGGTACACAGACAGACAGCGAGACAGACAAAGGTTGGACCAACACAGTCTCAGCAGAAAACGTAGCTATAGAATGAAACATCCAAAACATAGATGAGCATGTTTACAACCTTTTTTACGTAATATGTTACAACCGTAGCGGCATGGTGGCAGAGTGTATAGCGCTCTCACCTCACAATGAGTTGCAAGTTTGACTCCTGCGCGTTCCAGACCTTTGTGTGTGGCATTTGCATGTTCTTCTGTGTCGGGGTGGTTTCTTCCGGGTACTCCGGTTACCCACCAACCAAAAACATCAGTTAGGGAACGATTGTATTGGTCGGAGGTTGAGGCGCCAGGTGTTTAGGCGAATCACCTCTGATGAGTTGCCCCAGGCAGCTTACTGTCACTGAGTGGGGAGGGGAGTTACTGTGCCAGCACTTTGGAAATATCCGTCTGTGTAAATGTTCTATTATAAATCATTCATTCATTTATTCATTCAAAAGTCAAAATGTAAGATAACACGATGTTTGATTGAAGCCACGTGGTGACATTTTCTTCGGTTTTAGACTTCAAGTTACTAAAATGGGTACGTTTAGAATGGGGCTTGAGGTAGTAGGTTGAGCTTAACAGATTTTAAGTCCAAAGAAAATGTCACCACGTGACTTCAAGATTTATGGTTATTTTACATTTTGACGTTTCGAAACATATGACGTAAAAAAGTGTGAAACGTGCTTCTCATACATTTTTGGCTTTCATTGTTATCTACATTTCTTCGGAGACTGGTTGGCCGTAGTTTTAGGATAGATTGGTGTATAAAGGATTGTCTGAGTCTGATCCAACATCGTACCAATGCCCAGGTGATAATTACACATATTCTTTGCTTAGAAAATGGCTAGAGCTGGTGGTGATGCTTTTAGTCAATCACAAATATGTTATTATGACTGATAAAACAGTTCTTCCAGAGCTGACCAATCTTTGAAAATATTTTAATCAGCAGACAGTTTTGCTTTATGCTGTTAATTACTCCAAGGCTGTACGAGAACTAAACTTGTCTTTAACCCAGACCAAAGTCACATTTAGCTCTCCCAAAGTCATCTATTCCCTTCTCCCATCTTTTCAAATGAACCAAAAGAACAGAAGTGAGCTACTATTTTCACAACTGCTCCTTTAGCGTCGACACCAGGTACATGCTCCTGCACAGATGGTGATTCAAATACTTACTAAACCATCGGTGAGGGGGTTGTGAGGACTCTTTTATCATAAAGGTAAGGAGTATTCTTAGCTGAGCCGGAACTGGATGAAAATAGTTCACGATTGGGGAAAAAAAAAGATAATACAGCAATGGTAAAGTTGGCTGGAGATTGGAGGCCTGTCGCCAAGAGTAACTAGTATTTATATCATTTTGTTGGAGCTGGTTCAAGGTGCTGGCAGACTGGAGAATGTGGTGGGTGGTGTTTGGCCTCGGTGACATGAGCACTGCCTCTCACTACAGAACATTATATTACTTCTATATTAGAGCTGACAGGAGCCTGATCTGGGCTAACTCACTGACGAGCTTTACAGACATTTTTATTTATGGACTTTTCTTCCGGAGGATTGTCTTCAGTTTCAAGATGTTACAATAGTGTTGTCATTTTTTTGACAGAGATAATATTGTGTTGACTTTGAAGTTTCACAGGCTTTACACCCATCTGTCAATTGTGAGTGTATTTATTGCTCAAACAAATGAACTGATAATCATGCATTCGAGGGGGCTTGCCTTTTCACAACTTATAATGTGACCAACAAAATATATGAAAGCAGTTTCTATTATTTACTTTGGTGGCCCAGTTCATTTCTATAGGGGAATGTAAAGACCTGCTAATATTTATGAATATTTACAAATTCCAATGCTTAACTAACTCCAAACCTCACACATAATCTAGCAAATTTTTGTAACTTTAAATCTGATGTTAGTTGTTGACCCTAAATACCCTGTGCATTTCTACGCTTTTTACTGCATGTTTACTCAATGCCAGAAAAAGAAGAAGTGTGGTCATGACAAGCTGTGTGGTATAGACTCGCGATTCATGAGAACATGTAGCTTGACTTTAGAGAAGTATAGACCATTTTAAGCTTTGTAAATAGGAAAGATGCAAACCAACTGACTGGTTTATGAGTGCAGACATGTGACCCAACAAACTCTACTTACAAGAAACATGAAATCTTTTAAATTAAACCTTTTTAGAGACCACTTTGCATATGCACAACTACCAGCATTAAACGTCAGTTTCACAACAAAGCATGCTTGTTGAGGTTTTGTTGCATGGTAGTCCAGGCTACATTTACCATTGGGCCCATTTTCCGTAAAATGCGTGACTAAAAGCAAGTACAAACAATTGTCTGCAACAGTCTACGAAGAAAATGTAGATGTACAACAAAGCAGCAAGTTTTTATGCCTTTTTTACGTAAGTTACAAAAGCCAAAACTGGGGTTTGGGGCAGGTTAAGATTTACTCGTTAAACCCAAAGAAAATTTCGCCACGTGACTTCAACCAAAATTTTGGTATGAAAGCCAAATGTAATACCACGAATTTGGTTGATGCCACTTTGCAACATTTTCTTTGGGTTATCTTAACCTGCCCCGAGCTCATATGTTTTTGAGGTTTTGTTGTCTGTCTACGTTTTCATGATTGATTAAAACTTTTCATGAGAAAAAGCTCTTTGGGTATGCAGTGCAGTGTAACTGGTGCCTGGTTAGGTTACTTTATTTGTACCCGGAGGTAAATTTGTCTTGCAGTTTGAGAGTGCTGCCCCCCCCCCCCCTTCCAACATCAAATAAACAAACAAATACCAATACATCAAAATAAAACAGTAATATAAGTGTTCCTGTGCACAATAGTAAAACAGACACATTACAATTTATTTATCAGAACAATCACGGCTGGAACAAAGCTCCTTTTAAAGTGATTAGTTCTGGGTTTCTGAACAAAAAATGTTCATCCAGAAGGAAGCAGCTGAAACTCTGAGTGTAGAGGATGCTGCTTCTCTTTGGGCCAGAATTACACTAGACTTGGTAGGTCTTATATTTGTTTATGGGCTATCTCTTTAGTTTCTTCTTCTTTCTAAGGCTTTTTGAACCTAATCGTTGACATTATGGAACAATTCATTTTAGAAATACGTACATCTCCAGATCTTCTTATTAGTTTTGCTCAGGACTGTATAAGATTTCATGGAGCTAATTTTGGGTAATGGTAGAATCTGAAAGCCCAGAGGAAACCCATCCATGCAACCTATGCACAGATTGGTACTAACCACTCTGCCACCATGCTGTCATTACTATGTGCTTTAACAGTGTTTTTAATTTGAATGCTTATAAACTTTTTTCTGATTAAAGTGTGCAGTTGTTTGGGCATCAATGTCTACCCGGACTTGTACAATCTGTTCCCTCACTTACTTTACTTTATGCTTGTCCACACAGCTATAATCCCACTCCCTCAAAGTTATTACATCTTTTCGTCACCTGCCAATAAGTCTCTCAAGCCCAACTGTACCTGCATCTTTAATCCCTGGTGGAAAAACATTACTGCGAGCGAAAAACAAATTTGCAAATCACTCATCTATCCGTCCAAGTGTCTTTCCAGCCTCCTTCTTGTGTTATGTCTGCAGCCCTCCCATCTCGCTAAGAAACCCATTACTCTCCCCTCCACCGGTGTAACTCCGCTTCACAACGACGCCACAATTAAAACCTGATTTCTGCCGTGGAGATTTAATGAACGGAGAGCTCGGGCAACAACAGATGGCTGCTGTTATTGGAGGCACAAAGATAGACTACGCTGTTTGAACGGCTTCAGATCAAATGCCAGTGGTTATCAATTAGGAGCGGAGGTAAAGCTGGTGACAACATGAAACCGCGGCCCTCACCCTTACCGGAGATGTTAGCGACGTTAGCCGTGTTAGCCGCGAGACGGAGACGGCCCATATGCTGGTGTCACTGACTTTGCGTGCAGCCCAGATGTTGCATAATGTCAGATGAGACATTGCGGGGCTAATAAATAAAAATTAACTTACAAAGCGTTATGATTTAAACTATGCAGGCGTCCCATTTCCATACTGCCAAAACAGAAAGAGGATTTAAGTCCAATTTACTCAGTGGGCTTAATGTAGTCTTAATCATATAGGAAATGGGAATAATTATAAAATGTAAAATTTGGAGGACTTTTGGGAAAGGCTACTCCGGTGCCGTCATTCTGCTTCAAAGAAAAAAGATAAATGATGATGCCATTAAAAGTGAACTAATTAAGGAAGGCTTCTTTTAAGAACTCATTAACTGCAGCCTCATTTACATAATGATGCATATTAATTAAGTTTTAATGAATCTGAATTTCCAGCAAGCCGCATTTCTTTGGCTGTGGAACAAATTGAACAAATTATTTAAAAGTGTTCTTGAATCTACTTTTCACACCAAAGGGAAGAAAGAATGCAATCATTTGTAGGAAATCATATTTTTCGACTCCCCAGCCTGTGCCCATCTGTTAATTTATTTTAAATGTAATCGTTTAGCCTTTTGTTTTCGAAACCGCAGAGATTTCACTCACTCACAGCTGAATGTGGAGGTAAGGGCTGAAGAGTCTGAAGTCTGAGAGAGGGAAAGAGAGTGAGAGCATGTGACAGAGGAAAAACTCTTGAATTCTTGGCACTATACTTTTCTTATTGTCTTGTATTTTTGAGCTGTGTCTCTGAAATGCCTGACGTAAATAAATAGTTTGTCTGTCTCCTGCACCGGGACAGACATATAAGTTAATTATGACTGAACCCCTTAGAGGGCCCTATGACTTTTTCGTAAATCATTCGATTTGGACCACTATCTGATAAATTTAAGCTATTAAGCTCCTCCACATACTAAAATAGATTTGGGTTCATTAGAATACATTAGGATATATTAGGCTGGGTAGAGATAATAAAGCACCATCAGAGGAGTTGTCTGTATCAGGAGCAGAGAGTCACCTCCAGCCACAGGCAGCCCAGTCTTCAAAGGAAACATACATAGAACAAATGTAAAAAAAAAAAAATAGGATTTCATGCCTTTTTTTTTTTTTGTAAATATATTGCGAAAAGTCAAATCATAAAATAACCACAAACTTTGTTTGAAGCCACGTGATGACATTTTCTTTGGGTTTAATGGGTAAATCTTAACTTACCCTAAACCCCAGCCATAAAATTACCAATTTTAGTATCTTGAAGCCTAAACATACCCATTAAACCCAAAGAAAATGTCACCATGTGGCTTCAACCAAAATTATGATTATTTTTTTCTTTTGACTTTCCGTAACATATTGCCATTAAAAAGGTGTGAAAATGTCCTTAACGTGTGTTTTGACATTTCATTGTACATCTACGTTTTCTTCAGAGACTGTGTTGGCTACAGGACACCAGCTTAGGGCCCAGAAAAAAAGATGAGATCAAGACCAAATCTCTAGGGACTCACAAGCCAGAACTCCCAGTGCGGAGGCTCCTCAAAAGAAACCCTCGAGATCCTAAAAGTGATAAAAATAATTGCTATCAAGATTAAATAAAACACAGTTATGTCAATTCATTTCGATTGCATTACCACTCCTACACTGATGCTTATCCATTGAGGTGAAACAAAGATAGCAGACTGGACAGAAAGAGAAACAGCTCAAAAGCGTCTGTCTTTGAGTGTGCAGTACAGTGCAGTCAACAGCTGGCACGTTTCTAATGTTCCTGTGTTTTGAGGCAGAAAAGACAAAACCGCTACAAGCCCAGCGTTGTTCTCCTGGAGGATCTCGTGTGGGGCGAGTTTTCACACCTGTTTGTCTCCTCTGTCGGGAATAAGACTTCGGTCGTCACCGGCTCTGGAGATGCTTCCTCTGATCCCAGCGGAGGAGTGCCTCAGGGGGGTTAAACCTATACGCCTTCCCCGCAGCGAGCTCCGGCCTTTTTCCAGCAGAAACTCTCTAACTCGGGGATGGCGCTGGCCGGGTACTCCTGACAGCGAGCGCCTTCCTCGGGGGAGGTCAGAAGTCGGTGATTCATACGAGACAAGCTGGCGATGCAGTGTAAGGGAAATGGAAAGCAGATGTTCGTTAATTAGGGGAGATGTGAGTGACAAGGCTGGTGCGTGGAGGTACAGGAGGCGGCCACAGTCAGCAGATGTTCTTACGGATCCTCATTGTCAGTCTCTCGCTCCAGTCACAGCTCCCGCCGCGCGACACCCACAGACGGGACGCTCCACAATTATCAAAATAGAATTAAGCCTGATTGAATCCAGCACACTTTTCTACAGAATACTTGTGCTTTTGTGATTTTTGTGCGAATGAGCAGCACCACCTTCCGCATAATCCTCCATCTCACTTCCCCGATGTTGTTTTCTGTTTGTCTCTAGTTTTTTTCTCATCTTTCTCTCATTTTCTCTCTCTTTCTCCCCTCTCTTCCTCTGTCACTGTCACTTATTCTTTCTCTTTTCACATTTTGCTTTCTCTCTTGTCTTCCTCTCTCACCCTCTTTTATTTCTCACAATCCCCCTTATCTTTTTCATTTCCCCATGTCTTTTCACTCTTTTTCTCTTCTCTCAACACCTGTCTATCTCTCTCTTTCATTCTTGCTTTCCTTCTCTCTCTCCTCATCTCTGTCATTTTGTCCCCCTCTCCCCTTCTTGCTCTCTCGCCTCTATCTTCTCTCTCTCTTTTCTTCTCTCTCCCATCTCTTACCCACCGCACTGTTTTTGTTTTCTTGCACTTTCTCTCCCTCTCTCTCTCTTATCCCATATTCTCCTTATACTCTCTCACCATCCCTAAGTCGATTTCATTTTCCACCTTTCTCCTCCCTCTCTCATTTCTCTCTTTACCCCACACTTTGTTCTCTCTCTCTCCCTCTCTCTATTCCTTTCACTTTCATTTTGTCCCACTTTATTTAAATATAATGTATATTGTTTATGGAAAAAAGGAAAACAATGCTTAAAAAGGGGCTGTTTAAAAACACAAAAGAAGAAAGTGACACAGTAATCTTAGGGTTGAAAGGTGGTAGATATTTTAGTTGATTTCTCTTTAAAAATATGCTAAGTTCTGAAACAGTGTCTTATGAGTTCAGTTAGTTTCAGATATTTGTCTTAAAGGTTTGGAAGATTTTCAAAAAAAGTTTGTTGGCCCAGTAAGCAGAAGTGGGCGTGGCTTTGAGCGAGGAAGCACATGTGTGAAAAATCCTCTAATTTAAACTAATTTATTGATCACTTTCCTCTTGTTTTGACATGATATTGTCTGAATATTGTAATCAAGATATGCCAAAAAAATATCAAAATATCTATTTTTGTCAATATCGCCCAGCTCTACAAGTATTGTTCCTTTATCTCTTTACCCTATTAATTCTGTATATTTCCCCCTTCTCTCTCTCTCTCTCTGTTTCTCTTCTGTAATGTGTTTCACTCTGCTCTCTCCCTCTCTCTTTCTCTCTGTCCTCCCCATATCTTTACTTTTCTTCCTCCTTACCTAGCTTCTTATTTTTTCTCTTTCTGTTCTTTCCTCCTCTCTTTTTCTTTAGTTTCCCATGTCTTTGCTATTCCTTCCTCTCCTTTCTTTCTCTCTGTCCTCCCTATATCTTTACTCTTCTATCCCCCTATCTATAGCTTCTTATTTTTCTCTCTTTTCCTCTCCCCCCTCTCTCTTTCTTTTTGGCTTCCCATGTCTTTGCTATTCTTTCTTCTCTCTCTCTCTCTCTCTCTCTTCTTCTCTCTGTCCTCCCTATATCTTCACTCTTCTTTCTCCCTATCTACCTAGCTTTTTATTTTTCTCTTTTTCCTCCCTCTCTCTCTCTCTCTCTCTTTGGCTTCCCATATCTATATATTTGCTATTCTCTCAACACCTAGCTCCCTTCTCTCTCTCTCTCTTTTTTCCTCTCTTTCTCTTTGGCTTCCCATATCTTTTTATCTTCCCGTATCTTTTTTCTTCTCTTTCTCTCTCTTTCTTCTCGCTTTCTCTCCCTCTTCTTATATCTTTGCTATAATTTCTTCTGTCTCTCTCTTTGTCTCTCTCTCCCTCTTTCTCTCCTTTCCCAGTCTTCCATCTCAGCTGCTCAAGATGCCAGAGCTTCAGTCATTTACCGAAAACAAACAGAAAGCGATTCCTCATTTGGGAGAATCATACATTCCCGCGGATCGCTTTCCTGTCTGATAAAAAACTACATTTTCGCTTCTCTGAAAATTGCTCATATGCAATTGTTGATGAATCGAGCGAGTTCATCTGCATTTTATTGCCGTCTGCATGTGTTTGCGGAGGCTCTTCTGCTTTGTCTTTATTTTCTGAAGAATATCCTTAAAATATTCATGTAAACAAATGCAGAATGGTGCCTACTTATGGTGACCAAGGTGAAGTGTGCTTTTTATGACTGAGAGTGCTCCAGTGGACGGATGGAGAGGTTTGGGGCTGCTGGAGAATGAAAGGCTGCTCTTATGAGACCTATTGAGTCAAATGTACCTTCTGTCTGTTCATTACAGGAGAAGGCGCTGGAGAAGAGGCCACTGCAGGGACGTAGCCAAGGCCCGAGACGTATGCAACGACTGACACTTGATTATAGTTCACACGGGCAACAATAGTGACACAGAGAATACAGTTAGTGTGGTGGATTGGGTCATTATAATGCAGTCGGTGTACAGCAGCTAGAACAATATGGCTCAAAGATAATGCTAACTTGTATTTAAATGCAAAATATAAAATAAACAACCAATCATTTTCAAGTAAACCAAAAAAATCAGTGCAAAATGTATCATTAAACCAATATATAAACAAACATAAGTACTGATGCTAACACTAACAAGGCATGTTCAACTGGTTCTGTGCACAGAACATCCATTGGCTTGTTTATGTTCAAAATAGTGAACTTCTGTACATACGAGCATTTCCTGTTCAGTTAATTTCTATGAGGTTTTCACTACACCTGTTAAAAGCTAATAAATACTCAGAAGATCAGACAGTGAGAGTGAGTTGCTAAACACTCTACAAATCAGAGAAATATTTCACCAGAGGACACTTGTGTGTTTTAAAGATGAGTTTGTGTCTAAATGCTAATGCTAACAGGAAATGCTCATAAGTAGAAAGTTAGATATTTTGAATATAAACAAGCTAAGTGACATTCCATGCACAGAACCACTTTCTTCAGAACATTGTCCATGCAGACAAATGTGTGACAAGAGTGCCAGGCTCTGACCCATTCAGAAGATTGTGAAAATCAATATTACTAAACACACACTATGTATTTAATAACTTTTGACAACAAAGTACTAAAGTAAGCAGATTTATTTGCATTATACTTGAAATGTCTATGTTTGGAATGTGATACAAGCTCAAGCTTGGGGATCGAGACAAAACACTGCATTATTTTTTGAAGAAAACATACATATACCTGTACAATGAAATGTCAAAAATGTATAAGGACCTTTTCACGCTTTTTTTGATGTCAATACGTTACAAATGAAGAAATAAATAACCACACATTTTGGTTGAATCCATGTGGTGACACTTTCTTTGGATTTAAAGAGTCAATTCTAACCTATCTCAAGCCCCAGTCCTAAACTAATTTTAGTAACTTGAAGCCCAAACGTCCTTGTCCAACCCAAGGAAAATGTTGCCATGTGACATGAACAAAAATTTGTGGTTATTTTACATTTTCGTATTGATGTAAAAACATTTTGGCATTTTGTTGTATATCAACATTTTCTTGGAGTTGTTGTAATGTTATGGTACATACGTATATTTTTCATTTCTCTCATATTCAAAAAAAGATGTATGATTACAAAAAACTTCTTTCTATTGTCATGGTTGCAGCATTACATATAATAAATTTAGAATTTCCATCCCTACCTAGTGTGCTAATGCTGGAATGCACTTGGTATAGACTTGTTTTGACAGCAGACATGCTGAGATAGGTCTGGTGATGACACTTGGTCAGAATTCCCATAGCATGCGGCTTGTGACTCCAAAGTAAAATACAGTTGATAGCGTTCCTATTGTTAGACAAACTGGATTTCCCTCTGGGCTTGAGTTAATACCACAAAAACAATAAAATAAGTGTAGAAATGTTCAGTCACGGTTTGCGGCTTATGTCAGTGTATCACTTGCCTTTCTATTCTTCTGAGATGTCTTTGTTGTACGCTTGGAGGCGCAACAGCTGTTCAGAGCCGTGAGGCCCTCGAGTGGCCACTAGAGCCGCAGTTACGTCACCTCAAATCTTTCCCATCATAAAAAACTTCATTTCCCATCAGGCTTTGCTTCTCCTCTGAAGTTCTATTGGGGCTTGCGTGTCCTTCTCCACAATCCTCATTTCTCACTCATTACTGCACCTTTTCGACACGGGCACATAGACATACTCAGCCATCAGCGGAGTTACCCGGCGGCCCGCGGGACAGTGAGGTCTGCCAGGAGGGGCCCCAAATCTGAGATAATCTGTGTCATTCATATTGTGGCGGCTGACATAAATGAACTGATAATGCACGTGTCGAGTGAATTAACATCTGTTGTTTGAACGGGGCCTAATGTTCAGCCATTCATCAATTTCACAGGATTATGCTGTTGACCAGAGGTTTATCTGTGTGTGTGCATAGGTGTGTGCACGTGTTTCGGGTGTTTATTCAAGGTAGAGAAGTTGGCAAAGACTGGAGATGTGTAGAGGAATATTTTATGGAAAACCAAAATCATAAGCTTTCCAATGGTGATGGTTTTCTCAAGAGTAACATCTAATAAAAATGTGATTACATCTACATCTAAACCAGGTCTAAACATGACTTGTTTTCAATGCTAGTAGATTCGGTGTGCAAATTCAAGGAGCTTGCACAGTCAAGTTTATGTGACCAGAACTTGGTCTATGCCTAAAAAAAACATATCTAAGACATGGAGGACAGCCTTTTTCTGGAATGTAGACCAATAAGGACAGGCTTAGCCAATGTCGTGTTTACATAATGTCTGAAAACGGACCAGAAGTTGTTGAGATCACGTGTCATGTATTTAACTGGTCCATGGTCCTCAATTAGCCTGCTTGGGTTTATATGCATTTTGGTCACTTGATAACTGAATTAGCCATCTCGTGGTCATCAAATCAATCAAGTTAAATTTATTAATTTTTGTAGAGCCCAAAATCACAACAACAGTTTTCTGTGAGGCCTTCACAAGATTGTTGATTTAACAAACAGCAATGTTAGAAAGTCAAACAATGGTCAATATCAGAAACCTAATAGCTGCAAAGTGTTTAAGAACCACTATTAAAGTTGGGGTAACTAACTTTTTTAGTTGTAAATAATAAATTGTGTTTTTCACTAAAAAGTATGCTGCACTTTGTAAAAAAAATAGACCACTGACTAGTGTTTGAAATGAATAATAAAGAATTTTAGTTCTCACCAGGAGCCAAAAGAAGCTCTCTGATTTGGTCCTCTCCAGTTTCACTTTGTTTTATGCAAACTTTATGCAAATGTATACATCATTATAGCAACCAAAATGAATCCATGTCATTATTAACCATGTGTCATATGAGAGAAAAACCTAAATCATGTAGTGTGAAAACAGCTACCCCACCTTTAAGAAGGTAACGTAAAGAAGGGCTTTGGATTTGTAAAACTTGAATGTAACAACAATCAGGTTATCTACCTTTAAAGTGAAGCTAAATAAAAACACATTTTGGCTTTTGCACTGACAACACGGACGGTGGCAAAACTGATAGCACTCTGGCTTCACTTGCACGTTCGACTTCTGCATGACCTGGACCTTTCTGTGAGGAGTTTGCATGCTTCTCCCCGTGTCTGGGTGGTTTCTTCCAGGCACTCCGGTTTCCCCACCAACCACTAACATGCAGGTTAGGGAACACTTGGCGGTGGTCAGAGGTTGAGACGTCAGCTGTACAAATAAAGCTTACTAACTTACTGAGCAAAGTAGCGTGTTTCAGGATAAGTCACAAACCTCTTGTGTCTCACTGCAAAGGCCAGTGTCATTTCTAGACTGAATGTGACATCAGCATTGATTTGTCCACTCAAAACTGTGTGCTGATCACAAACACCTGCTGTCAAATCAACACTCTGCTCCTCTACTCTCAGCTGCTCCTTTCACCTTTTTGTCTTGCTTTTCCAGCAGAATGTTTTGTTTGAAACATGTTTGCAGTGGGAATTTAGGACCTTGTTTGCCCCTGTATGCTTTACAAACTAAGAGCAAATTTGCACGACACTGCTTGTATTGTAATGTGCAATGTACTGTATGTGACATAGTATTACATGGTTCCCTTTTGAAAATATACTCTTAAATAAACACCTTCCAACTATCTCATATTTGAAAACCTTAAATATTAGTCCAAAACAGTGAAACTTTCCTTGTCTAAGTTGTGACCTAATTGCATCTTGCCAATATCTCCAGTGCCTCCCATTACCTTTGGAGTCGGACGAGCTTTCAAATTCCTGCGCTATTTTCAACACCACATATTTCTCCTCTCTCTCTCTCTTTTTGAAATCTTTCCTTTTTATTTTGCCACCTCAGTTGTATCCCTCCGGGGACGCTGCCTGTTGGAGCTGAGGAAAGGGTTGTTCTGCTTTGCTTTGGTAAGGAGCGTAAAAATAACTCAGTGCCACGCTTTCATTCACGACAGCTGGGAGGACAAGATTTAACAAAGTACTACAAGCCTCCAAGTCCTGGGAAAGTGTGCGCAGTAAACACGATCGGGTTTGACCTCGGAGAAAGATAATGTCATTGTACAATTATGAGAGTTTAATGTAACATGAGCCGCTGTTTGATTACTGTGCAGTGTTAAAAGCAGAGAACAAATGAATTGAAATATAGAAAGATGAAGATAACAGTTTGCTCTTTTGTTTGCCCTTGTTTGAAATTACATATATTAAAATGCGTACTTGAACTTAAAGGAGAACATGAATGAAGTGTTTTACTGTGATGTGAGAGTTGGGATATGGTGTTGCATAAATAAAATGGGACTCTTTGTATAATGGTGATCAACGCAATTGTTATTGCCTTAAAGATCATTTCAATACATTGTACTGTTGAGTGTGTAATTTTCCAAGATATGAATCTTGGAGAACCTGGAGCAACTGGGTGTAGTATTGCTTCTTAGAGAATACAAGGTTAAGTATTTTAATGACAATTACTTTAGCATTATAATCATGAACATAATTTCAGTATTGTCTCCAAGCCCCGGTGATCAAAGATATAAACGTATATAAACAACAAAAACGTCAAAAACGTATGATGAGCACGTTTTCACTAATCTGGCCAGCCAGATGGTTTGTCTCGTGATGTTTGTGAATTCACAAACTTGAGATAAACCATTTGGCCTTCCAGCCGCCGATTGTTTGGGAGTCCGAAACGGCGGTGTTTGGCCCACTCACATCACAGCAGCGTGGTTTTGAGGCCCAATCACATTGTAGCAGGGCGGGCTAACACGGGCTGTTAGCGCCAAGATTAAGCTAAACAAAGATGGCTGCTCTCGTGGATGTACATGTTTCTGCTGCTTTTGATGCTGTTTTAGCAGAAATACGAAGTAATTTCTTTTTGAAGAAGAGCAGTGTTTGTGACACACATTGTTATACCAGACATTAGAGATACCTTTACAATTTGTTGCTGCAATTGGCTAAACATAAATAAGGTAGTTGCTCACCAAATCAGCTCGACATATTTAATTAAACGTCCCACCTTTCTCGAATTGCTTTCAGAGGTCAAGTTCCAGATGGAAACTGTGGAAGAACTTAAAACAGAGTTTACACAGATCCATCGTGTGAGCCAGGTTACGTTTTCGCACCATTTTTGTGTAAATATGCTACAAAAGTCAAAACCTTAAATAAAGTAAGTTTAAGCTTAAAGTTACTAAAGTGTCTGAGTTTAGGACTCAGGCTTGGGGTAGGTTAAGATTTACTTGTTAAAATAAAGAAAATGTTGCCACCTGGCTTCAGTAAGATTAGTGATTATTTTACATTTGGACTTTTTGTAACAATGTTGACATAAAAAAGGGCATGTACCTATTCTTGTCATTCATTTTTGATTGATTTCGTAGTTTTCTTCGGAGACTGCATTGCTTTTGCTCACTGCCATTTGTTGTCATTATGGCCGTTAGCTTTAGCCTTTTGCTAGCTGTGCTACAGACTTTGGAACCTGTTTCTTCTATAATTCTTTGCATGAAGAGCGGGACAATCAAAGATAAAGTTAAAAAGCTGTTTTACTATATACAAAACTAAAAGGTCATGGCCTGAAAATGGGTATAAATTCCCACAAAATCGACAGTTCTAAAGCTGTAGATGCCTCCATGACATTTGTGTTTGCAACGCGCCAGGTAAAAATGCTTTCCAGCCTGTAGAGAGATTTTCTCGCTGCAGAACCAATGTAGTAGCACTCTGATTAACACAACTAGATGTATATCAATAATAAAGAACCACGATTGTCTCAGACCTATAGTTTCTCAACTTACTGTGAGAATCGCAATAACTGTCACAAAATAACTAATCCTTTTTCCGGCTTAGACTAACACCAAATGAGTGAAAATGCAGCTTTGTATGACCAATTAACTCGATAGACCCCGTCACACATTTACCCTTTAGAACTATGGACAAGGTGTTACATCCTATTTTTAAGTCCTCATTACCTCGCCTGGTTTCTGGGTCATGACCTTTCCTTCAGGAGTGATGGAGGTGGATAGTTACACTGGGTTTGTTAAGGTGGTATTTTGGGTCATGAAGGCCAGGGAAACAAGCTGTGAAAACAACTCTGACATTATCTCCTCCAATGAAGTAGTTATGACAAATGTGCCGGCTGCTCCAGAACCAACAGTCCAGCAAAAACAGAAGGACACTTGGAGCAGGAGCTTGAGCAATGTTTCAAAGGGGAACTTATATTTGGATCACAGAAATATTACATTAATTAGAAATGACTAACCTTAACCAAATGTTCCAAGTCTGCTTATCCTAATGCCAACACACATAGCAATAATAGATCAACATTAAATAACATATTTAACTAACTGTGTTGCTTTTGTACAAACCTAACTCAAGCACTCTACTTAGCTTCTTTCAAACTTGTTTCAAAGTATTCTTGCTTTGAACTTCAGAAATTACCTTGTGATGTCAAAAGTAGAAAAATGTCATAGATTACATTGGTTAACAAATAAATGACAGACATAAACAATCCTTCACTTTCTCATTCATTCACTACAGGGAATGCCAATAGACATGTAAATGTTTCTTGGAAGTCAGAGGAAGCTGGAACCCGGTAAGAACCCAAGGTGACACGAGGATAAAATGCAAACTCAACCCAGAGAGATGGTGAGATGTTGATTTGGTCCAAACTGGGAATCAGGCATGATTCCCTTATTGTGGGGCCAGAGCTCTGGCCACTTTCCTTTTTTTTCTGCCTGATGCTTGCTGCTAGTAGATTGCTTGCTAACACCAAATACAAGATTCAATTACTTTAAAAATGCAATTATGTATCTTTAAGTCTGTTGCAATTTTTCAATTACAATTTTACAACTTCCAAACTAAAAAATGGGTTTCCTGCAAAACAGTTTAGGAGCTTTTTTGTTGTATGTCTCAATACATTAATTATATTTTTCTTGAGGGCCAGCATTTTCTGCAGACCATGGCCTTTGGGTCTTATAGCTGCACTAAATGCCACCACTCTTGAAAAAAATTCGGTCTAAGCTAATGTAACGCACTAGGGGCTAAGGATCTGACTGCTGCCTAAAGGCGACCAGGAGTAGGAACGGCAGGGAGCCGATGGTGTATGAATAAAAACACAAAGTTAAAAAATTATCAACTGTATTGAAATATTGAGTTCAAGTAATAACATATATGTATAGACCAGATATGCAATAATATGAGTTTATATAGTAATAATTATGTAGTTATGTTATAATAATAGGCAGGTATATAACAATGACAAAACAAGACAAAAAAAAGTAGAAATGTTCAAAAGTTCAAGAGTTCCTTTGTTGGTGTGAGTTTGCTTCAAAAGTTAGTTCGTTATTGATTGTGTCCAAAGTTGTGTATAATCCAAAAAAAACGAAAAAAAAGTATGATCCAAAAATGTTTGCAGTTCATAGGTCCGTATTTCGATAAGAGGAAAAAGAAACAAGGTTCGATATTCATTATTCAGATATTATTCAGTGGGTTTAGCTCGCCATCCAGGATCAAACCAGAAACCAAAAAAAAAAAAAACCTGACCGGTGAGCGGATAGTAAGATTTCTTTATATAAAGTCTATCCGTCGGGTCATTTGGTTTATTCAAGCAGTTTTTTAGCCAAAATGCCAGTCAATGGGTCAGCCACAGCCGGAGCAGCATCGGAGGAGCAGCAACAAGTTTTGGCGTCTGACGTCAGCGGTTTAAAGGAAGTTGTCCCGCCACAATAAACTTGTCACAGGAAGTTGGGGTTATTTGACGTGGGTTACACTAAATATCCACAGCACTGTATCTGTTTCAGTAAGGAAAATAACACTGCTATTTATGTTTGAATTTGAATGCTCTTCAAAACTTCTAAAAAAAGATTTAGAACAAAGAAAACCCCAGCATTAAACCAGGACTAAACTATAACCAAACAAAGTCTAAAGCAGAATTAAGGCAGAACTAAAATGGGGCCCAATCAAGTCTGAAGTATAGTAGCCCAGTTTCAAACTGGCAGGCAAGAGAAAGTATATTTTTGTAATCGTGGGAAAATCAGTTGAGGGTCAGATTAAATCTTTGGAGGGCTAATTTGGCCCCAGGACCTTAAATTGAATTTTGTTTTGGACCTTTGCATATATTTATCATTTTTCATCATCATCTGGGGACTCACATGGACATCGATTGATTAGGTTATTATCATTATTTTTTGTTAAGGTTAATTTTTATTTCTTTCTTTTAAAAAAAACCAGAAACATATTTATGTTGTATCCAAGTAGTCTTCATTTCTTCATGAGCTCGAGGGCTGAACCCAGCATCAGGCTCATGCTCTGCGTCATTAGTACAGAGGACGTAAGACCATGAAGACACGGGACTTTACATGACTCTTCTCTCACGCCTCAGAATGCCAAGAAGGGTGTCGGGTCGCCAGCGGACATGACGTTACTGAATCCAAGCGGTCAAGTGCAAGAGATGGTTGTTCTAAAGTTCGAATTAAGAAAACAGGACTGTGGTGCAAAAAAACATTTCTATGATTTGTATCTTGACCACCTCCAGGCACAGACTCGACAAGCTGAGTTTAATGGGACTAATTGGGCTGGACACCACAGGACAGAAACAATATATCCTCCGTGACAGAAGCCTCTAACCTCATTCAACATCTGCAGAATATCTTTGCAAAGTGTAGTGGCTAAATTAGCAGTGACCAATCCGAATGGCCGGACAGTAATAGTGTCATGTTGTGGACGGCTGCAGCGTTTGGTGCATACGGACAGTGATGTAATTGCATTTGACCAGGCTACAGCGGGATAGCCACTGACCTTAATTGCAGTAATTTATTTAGTGTCCACTGTGGGAATCGCTGACCGGACTCCAACCATTTGTCAAGCATAAAGTCGTGTTCATTAAAACTGCCCAAGGCCACAGCAACGGCCATGGGAGAAGCAGTGGCCGAAGAGATTAGTTATAAAAGTGCCGTTTGAGAAAAATATCTCTTTATGTGGCAGTGTGGTATGTTGATGCAAAATATCTTATTCTAACAGTTTTCAACTGGTCTTTGTAAAGTTTTGTTTAGAAGATGGTTAAAAATATAAATAAATAAAACTGGGACAGCTTTGTTTGTTCATTCATTCAATCATCATTCATTTTTGTACTGCTTGTTCCCATTAGGGAACAAGCAGTTCCCATATATATATATATATATATATATATATATATATATATATATATATATATATATATATATATATATATATATATATATAAAGTCTTTCAATTCACAAATGAAAATACTAAGTTGCTTAAGCGAGTCTCCCCAAAATTATAATGACTCAGAATGAAATACTGTATATGTGGCTTAAAGGTGCAATCTCTTGATTTCTGCCACTTTCAACTCCATGTTGATGTTACTGCTCATGTTAATATTGTTCACTAATCTGCCTGAATTTCTTCCCTTCATTCAGTAGTCCTCAGTGTTAGATCTGTGTTAGTGAGCACTTCTCCTTTCCCAAGATAATCCATCCCACCTCATAGCTCTGGCAGAAGATGTCCAGGTGTGAGTCAGGCTGACCACACCAATATTACAATTTATGACACGACACAATATCACAACTTAAATTTTTCCAGTTGTCATGCAGAAAGCTGTTGCCCCTGCACTGAAGGTTTATTTCTCCCCTAATACAGTGACAGTACATCAAACTGGATAACATATTGTTTGCACTATTTAGTGCACCTTAATATAAACTACACCACATACGACAACGGTTACAATGGAAATAATAGCAAAACTGACATTTTTCTTGTCAGGTTTGCCGAACTTCTATAGGAATACATTAGTAAAACCAATATAAAAAAGGCTTTACTTGGTGTTGTTTTCAGCATTTAACAATTTAGGATCTCCATTGGTTTATAGACCAACTGTTTGACCAACAAACCTTATACTGTTGTGTGATGTGTATTCCTATGGAAGTTCTGTAAGCCTGACTAGAAAGATGGTGGATTTGTCATTATTCCATGGTGACTGTTGTTGCTTCCCAATCCTTATAAGCCTCATTCATTTATAGTAAATCAATGGGAATCAATATTTTTGGATGCATTGGTGTGTAAAATGCAGAGTTCAAAGTTTGTGAAAAAAGTCACTGCTTAAAGTTCAGGAATTATGGTTTACTGTTGGATATACAAATGTACAATAGCTCCTCATCTCTCCACTCCAATGCCTCAGAACTTTTTTGAAAAAAAAAAAAAAATAATTAAATCTGATCTCAGCGGGAGTTTCTTAGTTAAAAAGCCAATAACTAAAACAACTAAACAAAGTGTTAGAACCAGACCTTTAAGTGAGTTCAACAATGCTTTAAGTCTTTCATAGTCAAATCTCTGTCATATAAAGTGATCAATAAGTTAGTCACTTCCAAAACATGTGAAAAGTCATTTTTAAATCTCTAGTTTGGACCACACTGTAACAAACCGCTTTAATAATCCACCAGAATCAAAAACATATTTATTTTTCTCTTTGTCATTCCTTCTCTCTCACCTTAATACGACATAACTGCAACCAATCAAACCCCAAACAAACATATCACCCATCCTCAATTTTCATCACCCCCCCACCCTTTACCCACAATCCTTTCTTCTCGTCTTTTCTTCTCCTTCGGGCAATCGCCGGCTCCTCATATACATCTGTACAAATTGATTTCCTCTTTACAAGGGAGGATAATGATTGTAACAACAGAAATACCTGTAAGTGAGGTATAATTACAGCACAAGACGCCCCCCGCCGGGCCCCTCTTCCTGGCCCCCAACAACGGGAATTTTAAGCTTCAATAGCACTCGATGCCGACACACAGCAGTGGCCGGGATTTGATTAAAATTATAGTTCTTTTTTTTTTTTGCTTCTGCTTCATCTATTAAGATAAGCACGGCGTTCAGGACATTTTCATATACATGTAAAGAAGAGAGAGCACAATTTAACATTTTGTACCCCGCTGTGAGGTTTGAAAGGGAACATGGCAGGGTCCAGTCGGCTGATAACAAGCGGTGAGATTCAGTGTGTGGGTTTTTCCTCGATTACAGGGATAGAAAGGAAAGAAAGAAGAGAGGAAAACAGTATTTAAGCATGATCAGAAATGTAAATAAACCATGTAAACCCAAAACATTACAATTAAGCTAATCTTATAATTACAATTGAGAACAAATGTTATGATGACTTAGTGAAAAGTTTCATTACAAAGGTTGTTTTTGAATAGATGCATACATTCTCACTCAATCATGTCAGCTAAACAGATTATGTCAGTTAGCATGTATGATTTATTTGTACATTTCTAGTTTCTGGAATATTTTTGGACTGATGCTGCATTAAAAAAAAAAAAATCTAAAATGTTAGATGCCACCAAAGCAACAAACACTATAACCCGGACTCGCTCTTTTCTCTTGACTAGTCTGGTTTATCTCCTTCAACTGGATTAGTCTGTCCTTGTCCTGCCAGATGAACCTGTTTCCCTCTGTCTGAGAAACTTTGGCTCTACAGACTTAAACTTTTTAGTGCAAATGTATATGAGTCAGTCCTAGATCTCTTCTTCACTGAGTTTCAGTTTCTCTGTCTCTCTCTGATTCTCTTCTATTTTATTTGAGTGATTGTTTTTTCCTTGCTGAGGACAGTGGGTGCTCTGGGTCAATTGTTCATTCACTTGTTTGTTGTGAATATGGGATAATCTGCTTCTTTGTTGTTAACCAATGGCAGTTTCATTGAATTTCTTACTTGCTGTCAACAATGTTATGACCCTCAGATGTGACAGGTGTTGTGATTTTTGGATTTGCAAAAAACAAATGGCATTGAATTGAGCAATTTTTCCAATTTTCCAGATCGTATGAGCTTAAAAGTTAGATGTCTTAAACGCTAGATCCCCCAATTCACATTCTAAATATTACAAGAAATATATGTGTATGTATATATATATATATATATATATATATATAATATATATATATATATATATATATATATATATATATATATATATATACACACACATATACAAGACATACATTTTGTATTTGCAGATTAATTGTGGGTTATTTGTCAGTAAAAGTGTCCAACTTAAAATGTGTTGAACTGGACCTTGATTTTAGTAGTATCTATCTAGTATCTATATTTTTTATCTATATTTTTGAGATTGCCGAATGGATCTAGTGTAGTGCTGTGTTTTTCATATTTTAGCAAAACAATCCACTTTACTCTTGTTCTATTGACAAATCAGACAGTTACACTATGGTAAAAAAAAAAAAAAAAAAGATACATTTTGATAATAAGTGAATGAATGCTTAAATTAAGTAAGTTTAAAATGGTTACTTTTTGCAGGGTAGACATTAGACTTGTCTCAGTCCTGTTTCAGTCCTGATGTAATTCTCCTTTAGACCTGATTTTGTCCTGGTTTAGATCTGGTTTAATGCTGAGATAATCCAAGTTCAGATTTAGTTATTACTTTTAATAAAAGAGACTGCAGCATATCAAAAGCGGTGACATTTTGTGCAATTGACCCAGAGGTTCTCAATTATGTGTTGTTGTTTTTTTCTGTTATTGCTGTTAAAATGTATTCCCTATACTAACAATATTTAAAAAGTTCTTTATGATTCTTGTATCCACACACAATCTCCTGCTTGCCTTGTGTCACCCCTCACACCGCCAGTACAACACAAATTAATTCCAACACGCAATAACGACGAGATACTGCGGCCGTGTGAGTGCGTGGCAATGGACTCCGGAAAACGATTATGAGCCTGATGCTAATCCCATCAGAGCCATTGTCCTGCTCATTTGGGCTGTTTTTCCAGAATCAGCGCTGCCTTTGAACGCGCCCTCACCACGGCGTCACTCTTCATATTATTGTGTTTGATCGCTGATTATCGCTGTCACTTATTAACTTCAATTTGTTATTGTGCAAATGATGAAATGGCTGTGTTTCTCTCGCCACTTGAGTCGGTGACAAAAGCCCCCACACTTACCAACAATGATTATCTCTTCTCATTAGAAACCATTTTCTACATCTCAATCAAACCCTTTCGGATATATTTTCTTTCTTTCTTTCTTTACCCCTCCTCCCGTTTTTTTCCTCAAAGTCATCAAATGAAATACATAGACTTTCCAACTTCCAAAACAAGTCTCCGCAGGGCGAGGAGGACGGGGGGAAAAACAGTGTGAAACAAATGAAACGGGACAAGTTTTTGCGATTGTGAAGTGGAGCTAAAAGGTATGCAGATGTGTCTTCTTCCAGCGTTGCTTCCCAGGTGACAGGTATGTCGGAGTGCTCCAATAATTACGCTCCATCCCCTTTTTTTTACCCCTCCAGCGAACGGAGGTGTCGCCCGAGCAGGAAGACATCAGATCCTCCGCGACTCAAGTGAGGCAACCCAGGGGAATGCATCTTTAACAAAGCGCCATCTCCTTTAAATATCTCTAAGTGCAAAGCTGCTTCTTCTTCCTCCTCCTGCGAAAACCTCTCTCTCTCTACCCACGCACCCTCTCCGCCTCGGAGCTAGATCCATCCTCTTTGGTTCTTCACCCCGATATTTCTCAACTTGTGTTTTTTTATGGTGACTTCGAGTTCAGGTGAAGGTTTGAAACTGGATGGTGCAAATGTATCGTCAACCGTGCAAGATTATTAGACACAATTATTGTAAATAGTATGAAGGTGGGACAAAGTTATTGTTTTACAAGTCTCAAGTAAGTCTTTGGCTTCAAGACTTACTTGCAGAGTCAAAGAGAGTTCAAGTCAAGGCCCAAGTCAGATCTTCACAAGTCCAAGTCCTAGATTTTTTGCAACAAGATAACTTAAAAGCAATTTCCCCTAGCACTGATGCCTTGTTAATGTATCTAATCAGTGGAAATTAGTCCCCAAAGTCCTGTCTATGTTTAATAAAATCTTGTTTGTGTGCAACTTTTTCTATTTTTGTTTTAGCATTGTGGCTAACTGTTGTTAGCGTAGTGACTCACCTCGCTGCTAAAAGCTGTGAAAAAACATTTAAAACTCATTATGATGAACAATTCTGAAGCTCAGAATGCATTAGCTACGTGAGGAAATCATGTAGCCTGAAGGAAAAAGGTTAAAATTAATTATTTCTGTTTGTTTACATTTTTAGGATGCAAAAATCAGGTACAGTCCCTTTAATATCAAAATACAGAATACATCTTGTAATTTATCTTATTTTGTATTTGAGAAGAAGCATCAAGTCCAAGAGCTCCAAGTCCAAGTCAAGTCTCGAGTCACTGACCTTCAAGTCCAAGTTGAGTCCCAAGTCGTAGTCCAATGTCACATCCAGTCTCAAGTTGTCAAAATTGTGATTCAAGTCTGACTTGATTTCAAGTAACGACCTGCAAGTCCACATCTGAGGAAGTTATATTTTTGTGCTAATGTGAACAACACAGATACTAAAATTCAAAGGGAATGCTGCTGTGTACAGGAACCACGAAGAACCGTCTTTAGTGCAGGTTAAGTTGGCAAACAAACAACAAAAAATCTTCTTAGATGAGTTCAATGCTTGTTTGCATTGTCTTGTAGTTGATGCCCAAGTGCTCAGAAAATCCCTTTTTTAACTACCACCTACTCACTCTGTGAGTATTTACTTGTGATTACTAAAAAAAGGGGCAAATGTCATACAGTCACCTCTTGAAGTAGTAATTTAAAAGTTTTTGTATGTTGCATCTAGATTTTACAATAAGAGATTATCCATTTGTCTGTATTGAACGGCAGATACGTAGCATTCTATCTAGATATTCATTGGGGGTCAGAAAAAGTCGATTGGAAGCAAATTGGTTGAAACACAAATATGCAATGAACAAAATGTTAAATATTTATCTACATTTCTTCTTCTACTCTCACTTTTTCCTCTTTCTTCTGCTCATCCTCCGTTTTCAACTCCTCTTCCTCCTCTTTCTTCTACTGCTTCTTCTCCTCCATCTATTCCTCCTCCTCCTTCTACTCACCCTTCTTCTTCTTCTACTCCTCTTCCTCCTTCTTCACTGTAACACACTACATCTACAGATTTCTGTTTATTTATTCATT
Organism: Mugilogobius chulae; assembly: GCA_038363315.1. Lineage (NCBI taxonomy): Eukaryota > Metazoa > Chordata > Actinopteri > Gobiiformes > Gobiidae > Mugilogobius > Mugilogobius chulae. Next base: position 3,473,916 of record CM076406.1, on the reverse strand, counting down.
AACCCCTTATAGATTATGGCTCTAATTCCAATGTAAAGTAAAAGGGTCAGTGACACTTAACCTAAGGAGCAGCAGACACAGACGTGAGCAGACGTGATCAGGTCAAAACAGCCCGCGGCACGTCAACACAATTATTAAAACGACTCCAAAATATTATCAGAGATATCATTTATCAGGCTTGTGTCTGTGTTTGTGCTCTTTAAGATTACAGTCATTAATGTTCTCGTTATGTGACACTGGATCAAAACAGTTTAGTCTGTCTGCGCCTCCTCAGTCAAATCAAGCTTCTTTTGACAATATTTAACCTCTGTGACGTTACAACAAACAGACAGACGCACAGCTTAGAGTAAAGACGGAAATTGAGATGATTTTGTTAATTGGTCTTATTGCCACACGTGAATTAGGATTTTGATATGCGCTTGTCTTCATTGACACTGTCGCTATAAGAAAAGATTGATGTATAACTTTTAAATGGAGTTGAAATAGAGTGCTTTTGAGACTATCATTATGTTTACATTACATATGGTGGGATTCTTAAGGAGACTTCTGCTCTGATTGGTCAATAACATTTAGGTAATTGGATTATGGAAGCAAAATAAAGTAGTATCTCTTTTAAAAGTCATCTGGACACTTTGAGAATTTATAAGTAGTACAATTTCAACTTCCATAGAGTTAAATATTCATTAATTCACTCTGGACAGACTTGTGGCAGGGATTAATAAATATAACTTTCAAAATGTCTTGATTTGTTGATTTTCTACAAACTCTTCCAACTGTCTTCATTTTGTATTGTGTGAACATGACCTTTGACATGTTGGTGACATATTGGTATCTACACCCCACATTTATAATGCATGAAAGAATTGATCCAGGTTTGGTTTCTAAAAGTTGTGAAAAGCGCTTACAACACACTGTGGGAAAAATGACAAGATCATGAAATAGCAGAGTTGAGTTTTTTTTTTTTTTTTTTTTTTTTTTTTTTAAGGAAACCTGTTGGTTTTTTTATTATTTTTGTCTATTTGGGAAAAAAAAATATTTTACTATGTTATAGATCTTAAACAGATCTTAAATTTGTGATTTGTATTGTTGTAAACAACTTGTAAAGTGTCTAAGTGACTATTTTGAACCATTACTATGAATCTGACCTTTTAAAATAATGACAATTACATACAGACAAGTGGGCAGGGATAGGTGGTAGATGAGAACAAGTTTTTTTTTTAGCACACAGGACAAAACAAGACTACTCAAACATGTAGGAATCATACTTAATAAAACTTTGAGTGAACTAATGATGAGAGAGAGCTGTTGTAATAAGGTTAAAAACTTAACAAAATGGGCTCTACACAATAGGTTTCCTTTAAGAACTTTAAGAGCTGAACTAAACTGAAAACACATAATACAATGAAAATGGAAAAGTAATTATTTCACTCCAGGCTTTTAGGGTAAAAACACATTAATGATGCAGTTATTTAATGTATGAATGAAATAATTACATTATAAATAATGTAATTAATTACAGTGAATAATAACAACTAATTTTTGCATTTCTGTATATATATATTTTATTTTTTAATTATTATATTATTATTATTATTATTATTATTTTTTATTTATTTTTTTTTTTTTGAAAAAAAAAAAAAAAAGTGTTTGGCACCTAATTAATATTAAATGTTACTCCATCTATTTATTTATTGGAGAAGCATATGGCATATAAATAGATATAGTATACATTAACAAGTAGCCTCAACACACCTATACCTCATTCAACACACTATACTGTCAGTTATTGCAAAAGAAGATTTGCCAACAAATTGCATAACATTTACAGTACCTCAGTTTAGTTCTTTGTATCAATTCACACTGAAACAAAATAAATAATAATAACTGTCATCATATTTAAAATCTCGATGCTTTGTGTTCCTTGTGTATTTCCTTAAAGTAACACCAGCAGCCTTATTTCACCGTTGGCAAGGTGTGCAGCGCGACGCAAAGTAGGTCAAACTACGCACCAGAGCGACGCCACAAACTTCTTTCCATCATCACATCAAGGGCGGGGCGGCGGGAAAAAAAAAACACATTCAGTTGTCACAAATTTGACACCTTTTCTCCTTTTTGCAGGAGAGAAGGAGGAGGTGGCAGCAGAGAGAGAAAGAGAGAGATTCCAAAGCTAAAGCGTTTTATTGTTCTGAAGTTCTCCTTTGCCCATCGTAACTACTGAAATCATCACTTAGCTTGTCAATGGCAGCCTGGCAAATTGCCTGACTTTCGCAGCCCAAAGTCTGTGTGTGGATACATGTTTTATTGTCAGGGTTTGGTGGTGTTGCGCTGAGTCCCAAGGGCAGCAAACGGGATGCTAAAATAACTTGTCACTTACTTCAACTCCAGAGCAGGGTAAGGTTTTTGGTTAAAAGGTTCCTCCGTGTCTTCATGCCCTCCCTTTCTCTCTCTCTCTCTCTCTCTATCTCTGTGTCTCTCTCTTACCGTCCTGAAATCGTCAGAAAACAGGAGCAGCGTTCGTCGTCTTCGGGGACCCCATTACGAGGCATTGTGAAATTATCCGAGCTTGATTAGACCTGCTGCGCTCTCAGACAAAACGATCCCTGTAATCACAGCTGGAGAGACAAAAAGCTAAATCCCGGATGGAATAATAACAATGTTCTCCTGCATTTTCCCTAATTTGAAAAGAAAAATGGCTGCGATCTGTTCCTGTCTCGACGCAGGAGAAGAAGCTGCTGAAAGTAGGATCTCAAGGTCACACAGGTCGAGCAAAACGTAGCTTTTAGTCTCAGTTTTGAGATTTGAGCTTAACTCAAATTTGCCAATGAGGTGAGTAAAAATGTCTTGTTTCATTAACAAATTATTTGACAATAAACAGATTTCTTGAAACAGGCAAAAAAACAGTCAAAACAGTCATACAGGTCTATCAAGTCAAACCATCTTAGCTAAAAGATTAGAATCCAGATTTTAAAACATTTGAACTAATCTAGAAATATATTTTGTGTTTGTGTATTATAGTGTGAGATAGACTTATCAGACTTTTATCATGTCATAAATATAATAAATTATAAGTTTCTGATGTGATTTTCACTTGTTCACAAAGCACCAATGAACAGCAGCACTGCAGCTCTGCACTGGTTTTAAAAGGAAAAACAGTGTTTATGGGTTTATAATGTTAGGTCACTTGTTTTTAAAATGTAGGGAGTAGAAAGTACAGATACTTCTTGAAAAATTTAAGAAGTAAAAGTAAAAAGTCGCCAGATTTTGTAATACTCAGTAAAGCACAGATACTCGAGAAAGTACTTAAGTACAGTGCTTGAGTAAGCAATCAGCAATCCACTCACTCAGTGTTCTCAGACTCCATGGTGAGGTGGGTTAAGTGTCTTGCCCAAAGATACAGCAACAGTCCACTCTAGTTGTCCTGCTGTCACCTGGTGTTTCAATGGCCTCCCAGATCCTGCAGCTTCTGAGATCTGATAAGATCAGGCTTTGTAGGTTTGCTAATAGTAGAGCTACTAGTAGCAATTCCAGTCATAACCTTAATTGCTATTAGATGTTCGTACTTAAGATCCATCAAAGTTCTTTTGAATATTAGGCTTTAGATGTAGGATTTGGTAACAAACCAGAAATTCATTTTGTTTTCTGATTTATAGACTGTGTGGAGACCCTAAGTAAAGGGTTTCCAACCTGCAGCTCGTCACCACCTTCCAAGTAGCTTTCCAAAAGTTATCTGATTAGAATAAAAGAATAGTTATCTGTATTTAATATAATATTGTAATGTCTGAACATAACTTAAAATTGTTTTTGTATGAAATATATACTATAAATAACACATACATTTTTATTATGACTGGGCCGGCCTCTTCATTGACCTGACCGTTAACTTGTAATCAGTTTGAGAACCCAACATTAAACATTACGACTAAAGCATCACATGTTCTCCTTTGAAAATTCTCATCTCACTGTGAAGCTCAAAGCCACACAGAGCATAAAAAGACAAGATCTCACGCCTGTAAAAATTGAAGATTTCCAAACCGGCTTTAACCCTGGGACACAATTTTTCAGTCTTTTTGTGACTTGTCTGATGTTTTTTTTTCCGTCATGCTGTACAGTAGCAGATTGTAGCGTGGCTCTCGACAGAAATAATCACCAGCAGAGCAAATTCATCTGTTTTGCGATAACGGTATGTTTCTGAGAAGTTGTCCGACACCTCGGCTCTGAATTGTTCCCTATACGCTGATAACTGCAGCGCTATGGCCACTTGTCTGTTTACTGAGGAAGAAAGCGGCCCTATATGTATGGAAATGTGAAGAAGGCCCCTGCTCTTTGGAGAATGCCCAAACAGAAGTGAAGATGGAGCGAAAGTGGCGGAAAAACATCATTGTTTCAGTTGCACAGATAAATTGTGGACCTTATACGGCACTTTTCGTAAGATGGGTCAAGTTTTTAGTTCCTTAAAGTTCTTTCAGTAATGTGGTTTGGCAATATTGTGACTGAATGGCGATTCTAGATTTGCCACACACATTGCTCATATTTTATTTTTTTTGATACTTAAAATAGATTCTTCATTGTTTTGTTTCTGAAATGTAAGTGACTGAATGAACAATTTCCTTAAGGGTGGAGCTTCCTAAATTGTGAAGCACAAACTTTCCATGGATGTCTATTCCTTAATCCATCAAATCTTGGCTACATCTTCTGTGTCTCTTCTATACGAGCCCTCAGACTTCCACTGTGCTGCTGCAAAAGTTGACTACAGGTCGACAAAAGACATGCTTTTTGCATATCATAGTTGACTCGCAGAACTTGCCAAAACTGTCATAGAGATACTATTTGTTGGCAACTTGCGGAAATAAGTGGCATTAGTCAGAGTATGACAGTTTATCATTGTGCGATAAAACAATTGCAGGGGTTCTTAACCTATTTGGCCCTCATGGCCCAACTGTGGGCTCCGGCCCTTTGGATCACTGCATCAGTGAATGGGATTTCCTTCTTTCAAAGTAAACTGAAGAAAAAAAAACACCAAACTTCAATGGTCTGACATGTACTCATACCTAATCAAAACAGTTACTGTGGGTCAGACTGCATCCAGTCTAATGCGCTTTTCATGTCACCCAAAGACGCTTCACATTTTAACAATATTCATTCACTACACCCAATGGTGGTAAGCCACTGTTATAGCCAGAGCTGGCCTGGAATGACAGAAGCGAGGCCATTGACCTCGCTGACAACCAAGTGTCTTTGCAATGGACAAAACATTTACTTTTCTACTCATCCCAACGTGGCACCTGAGGTTCTAGTGATCTCCTATCCAAGTATTGTCCAGGCCTAACCTGCTTAGCCTCTGAGATCTGAAGGCATCAGGCTTTAAGAAGGTCGCAGGCTGATCTCTGGTGAAGTCATTACGGGCTCTCTGTTTCTTTAAAAGTACAAGAGGCCTCACACAGGACACCGTACTATCTGGTGCATGCTCCAGATTCTTTTAGTTGGATGGAACTTCCACGACCATTGAAATCCTCCTCATTGATTATTATTTCCTTCACAAAAATCAATCCCCACAGAGTGTGTGGTTTCTCGTGTGCCTGGATCAAAAGAGGTGACAGCAGCAGCGCTGGAGGAGCAGCTCTGGTCAAGACATTACTAAGTGCAGTCTGAGCCTTTTAAGACTGAATTTATTTATTTAATGTGTGCAACCAAAAGCACAACAAGACATGACATATATCTGTAAACAACATGCACAGTAAAGCAGGAAGTGATGCAGGCCGTTAATCTCTTCATGACTGATTTAAAGATGTACAGCAGCTGTATCGAGCAAGACATTGAGAAGACATTCTGTAATTTCAAATAGTTACAAGCTACAACATGCTTAATTTTGATCTTTTTCTAGTCCTTGGTTTGTTCTGATCTTGTCCAGGTTTAGTTTTGATCTTAGTTTGTGTTCAGACTCAATTTGTCTAAGGTGAATGTACAGAATCTTGAAACATTTCATGAGAAGATTTCAGCTTCATGAGAGTATCATTTTGTAAAGTTTACATTTTCCTCAACATCTGTTTTAATGATTACATAATGCAACACTCCTAACACGGGCATGGCACAAAATTATACAGTTTGTCTCAGGCTGACACGACCGAGCACCACAGATCCTCTTGAGATCCCCCAACCCTCCGTCTCAGGACTTACACGCCACAGCCACCAGCAGCAGGAGGGCGCAGCGATCTATTTCTAATGAAAATACATAAATAAAACATGCAAATTCCTCATCCAAGCCCTTCCTTGTCAGTTCTGCCGAGTTAAGTCCCGATCAACAATCCCGACACATCCATCGTCAGCAAGTCTCCAAAGGGCCCTACAGCATTCCCTCTCCTCTCCGCATAGCTCTGCATTCATTTCCATTCTACCCCTCTTTTGCGTAAGGGAAAAAAAAAAAAGAAATCCCTACAATTGCGGAGTCTTTTGCATGTGGCCCCTATCTAGACCCCCCACGCACACACCCTCTCTCGGTGTCCGCGTGTGCTTATTCATAGAGAAATGGCCTTTTTGTCTCTGCCTCTCCCCGTCACAGAAGGTCACGCAGGCTTACCCCCGCCGAATAAAGCTGCGGCCATTGTTATAATTTGCATTGATGCATAGAGAGGGGAGATAGGGGTGATATGTGACCGTGTGTGTGTGTAGTTTGGGTGGAAGGGGGGGCATTGTAGCGTTGAGGCTATGCAGAACAAGGACTCTTATTTTTCACAACTCGCCCTTTCTCCAGCCATCCTGCATTTGTACACATGGGGGAATACTTAGGAAATAATTGACTTTCACAGTGAATTGCATTTACTGTAACTAATAATGAAAAAATCTGACTTAAAGGAGACATATTGTGTTCTATGTATGTATTTCGTCTGCTTGATTAAATAGGACATATGTGGATAAGAAACGCGTGTTTTGTTCATTTCAAAACATTCAATTGATTTAAATTTATTGTAAGGGAATGGACATATCGCAAACTGAAACACAGCCATTTCACAGGTCAGTGATCTATTAATTTGTGTCTGTTTTCTGTCTAAAACGGCATAAACAGATCCATTCAATATTTCGATATGGAGTTCAACAGTCTGGGACCGATCACTGTTCCAGAAGAAAGGTTGCCAGTCATTTTTGCAGCCCAGTCTCTGAAGAAAATAGACAGACATACAACAAAATGTCAAAAACGTACAATAAGCATGAGTTTTGGTTGAAGCCAAGAGCCTACATTTTCTTTGGGTTTAACAAGTAAATCTCAACCAGTCTTAAACTTACGCATTTTAGTAACTTGAAGCCTAAACTTACCCGTTAAACCCAAAGAAAACGCCGCCATGTGGCTTCAACCAAAATTCATGGTTATTTTACGCTTTGGCTTTTGTTAACATATGTTGATGTAAAAAAGATGTGAAAACTTGCTTATCATACATTTTTGACATTTCATTGTATATCTTTGTTTTCAGTTCAAAAATTAAATGTAAACCTTAAAATTCTGCCTTTTTTTTTATTACTTTAACGGTTTATAAACTTCAGAAACACATTTTAAATACAATTGTGTGTCTTTTGTTGATTAAGCCAAAGGAAGCTTTCTAACTTCTAGCATTTTTGTTTTTTTCAGAATCCTTGAAAATTTGTAATCAGTACTTTTATAACGGTCAACTGACTCATTGGAAGTGGCACACCAGGGGTCCAAATGTTTTATGTATGTATAACTTTATTTTTTTTTGTATATTTGCTTTGCATTTCATGTTCGGAAGAGCGAGTGGCGGCGTGCAAAAAGTGCAGCAGCCCGGAGGATCGCTCCAAAAGTAGCTTCGTTGTACTCTGACAATGACAAGAAATCTTTCTGTTCTGTTCAGGTTCATACTAAATAATATCCTTTTTGTGTTACTATTTTTAATATTTATTTGAAATATTAATCCTAATGTTTTAATAGTAAATATAGGGCTGGGCGATCTGGGAAAATATACTATATATGTATATTTTTTTTATGATATCAATATACTCTGCCTCAAAGTTCAACTTTTGTTCCAAACTACACATTTTTACTGACAAAGGAATGGTTTTCGATATTTCAATTCAAAACCGACAACCAAACAATTATTGATTGATTAATGGCCCAGCCATAGGTAAATGCACTAATTATTTAAGATAGAATGTCAGAAATGATCCCTGGAGAAATGACCAAATTTAACTGATTATGTCCAGTTTTATAATTTAAACCATTTTGTTTCAAAAGAAATCATTTACAAACTACCAAGATAAATAAAATGGCTGGACCCATCATCACTTAACAGTCCCTTGTATCCATGCAGCACTTCTCTCAAAATTAACATTTTAGTGTCTTCCTTTGATTTTAGAAGTAATCGTTCTCTGAATACCACAAAATGATGGTGTAACTAAATACATTTACTTAAATAAGCATTCTGAATCCATACTGTATACAGTATGTTGTACATGTATTGAGTCACTTCCCAACACTGGTGATATGTGTGTGTGTAGCTTGGATGAAGCTGGGGTCGTTGTAGCATTGAGGTTATGCAGAACGAGGACTACTTATTTTTCACCCACACAAACCCCTCCCTCCTTTTCACCCTCTCCTCACCCATCCGCATCCGTACACACATCCGTCTATCTCACCAACCCTTCACCCAACCACCCAGCAATCCTTTGGGGGGGAAACGAGGGCCCTCTTCCCCAGCCACAAGGTCAGTGTCAAGGACGGAGCCGGGCCAATTAGTATGCAGATCAGGGGGTGCCATGTCGTTTAAGGGTATTGCTCTGATGCAATCACATTAGTTAGGCCAGCGAAGAATTCCCCATCTGACCTCAATCATACGCCAGGGCTGAGGCGGGAGGCAAATGGGAGGAAAGAGGGGAGAGAGGACACGCGTCGGGAGAAAATAGACCCAAAGAAGGCAAGACGGAGAGGGGGCGAATCACCTGCGAAACCTCTCCATCACGGGACGCCATCACTTCCCTGTCCATTCCACTCTGCAGTTATACAGCGAGCCTCGTGTCAGATATGGGCAAAAGAGCTGATAGACAATGGGACCAGCCTATAGGGAACATGGAGTTATGATGCTGGTCCAAGAGGAAGGTCTATAGAGGATGGGAAGTTTTCGCATACGATCGTTTTTACAGCGGCGGTAATGTGTAAAACTACCTTGTGAAAAGATCATGGTCACGGTAAACCAGAGTGGTGTGGAGAAGGGAAAGCTGCAGCAGTTTTAAGGAATTTGATCTTTTATAAAACGTTTGATGGCTTGAAAATGAATAGTTTGTAGATGACATTTTGTTTTTTGATGTTTTATGGTCTGGTTAAAGAAGACCATTTTGTAAAATTCACTTGAAGAAGCTTTTAACCACATTATAGTTGTTTCATTTCTCATTTAATTTCACATGTTTGTCTTTAAAGTGATTCATGCATAAAGACAAGAAGCTATAACCTGTTTTACCAATTCCTGTGTCACATTTTCATGTAAGTTTCTGCAATCAATACATACATATACAGTATAAAACCCTGCCTGCAAAATTCCAGCTCTCCAAAGGGCAACTTAATGTAAAGTTAAAGTTACACTGGTTAACTTTCTGGAGGTGAAAACACAATTCAACAGAAACAGAAAATGTAATGATACTTTGGAACATTGTTATAGAAACAAAATATCCTAAAATATGGGGAAAAAAAGAACTTTTCAACAAAAAAGGAAGCTCTTCTCCAGGTCAAAGAAAGATCTATGTGTTCGCTCAAAGCAAAGACACATAATTTGATCATTTTTTAGTGCAACAAAAACATCAAATGACAAAAATATGCTTTTACTCAAGTATATTTTTGGAACTACTATTGTCATAGTGATACTAGGCTATACTTTTGTACTATTGGCCCCTACGGCACTTTGATCAGCCTGCCCAGATGGAATTTCGAAGCTTTGACTAACTTTGCTTTTTTGTAGAGGTTAATGTTGCACTGTTCTTGATGAGTAAACTAAAATATCTAAGCTAAATTGTCCAAAATATAACAGAATAGTTCATGTGTGTCTAAGGCTACAACTAGGCCTTTACACCAGACAAAAACACAATAGGTTTTCTATAAGCACTCGAGAGTCATAAACAGTTTATTGTCCTTGTCTTCAAGTCTTCAAGTCTTTTAGCAAAATGTCCCACATATTTTCCTACTTAATAAAGTTGCCAATTCACATTAGGTTAAAATGCAAGCTATGCATATTTTGACTTGATGTCTTTATTATCAAAATGTATCCTGTTCACTCCACCATGTCCACTACGTTGGCCAACACCACGATAACCTTCATAAGTCAACCTACTTGTATGGCCACCTATTGGAGAGAAGTTTTGGTTAGGTAGACCTTGGAAACTTTATCCCAACATTCATCATTTGTTGTTTGCATGTTTGTGGTCGTCTAAAATGAAGTTCACAACATGATGCATGTAAAAACACACCTTGTTTTGGGGACTAGTTTGATCTCCATCCTGTTTGCTGGTTGTTTATCCAAATTTGAAAACCGTCAACGGGACAAACCTTTGGTCACAACTCTTTCAGGCCTTAGTGAAAGATTATAATTTGCCCCCCACCAACCACTCCTCCACACTTATCCACACTCTCTGTTTTACTCTCTGTGGCTTTTTTGAAGAAATCTACATCTGGGTTGTAAATTTTGTCCAATACTTCCTCTTGCACTCCCTCTATCTTTCTCCCCCTTGTCTGAATTAATGAGATGGGGTTTGATCAGGGCAGCCAAGTGTTCACTGGGAAATCTCGCGGCCCGCCTTGTGTCCCGTAATAGAATTTGCATCTAATGCATACATAAATCAAACATCTTTCTGGACATTTTCATATGCATAATGTCATTTCATCCTGTTTCTTTCCAAGTGGGGAGCTGTGTCGGAGAAGCAGAGAAGAGGAGGGGGCTTCCATGTAGGTGGCAATGGTGCGATTGTAGTTGAGGTTATTTTGTTTTATGTTTCTCTCATTCTCACTTTTTTGACTTTCTCTTAATACTTTCAATTTATTGTGCTGACTCTGTAGCCGTGTTGTGAGCCATGCACTGGGGATCTTTGGGGTTTTGCTTGTCAGATAGTTATATTGAGAGATAAAAAAGCCGGGAGAGAATACACATGGGTGAATGCGTGTACGCGCCATGCCGCCATGTTTGTGTGTGTCTGACGCGTGTTGATGATGGCGTTTCAGAAGTACCAGCGCGCGCTTCATCACATCTCTACCTTATTCTTGAGGGCTTTGTTATGTAAATGTGGGAGGGAAAAGTAGCAGATTCAAAGTGCTTTTTCTTCACAAGGAGGTAGGAGATAAAAAAAACGCAAGTGACAAGGTGTCTTGATTGTCCTTAGTGCTTTGCTGCAGCCGCGCTAACAAGGCTTGATATTGTAGAAATTCCATTTGCAACCGGCGTAATTTGCATCTTTTGGACAATGCTTATGTGCGTTATTAACTCGATCCGCATCTGGAAAGTGGGACAGTTTTACAAAGGAGTGGACTGGAGGCTACGTTAAATGTTCAGGGAAAAGTGCTATCGGAGCTACTTTTGATTCAAGCTTTGACCAAGAAGTAACCACTTTTTGCTTACACAGTCTGTTACTCTGGGTGGTGAATTTAGTTTGTATTGTGTGAAGTGTTGTGTTTTTGAATGGAAGATAATATCAAATTTAAGCAGGAATCATAGAGCAAATAGATAATGGGATGAGTGGAAGCTTACAATCCTTTAACTACAAGGATTTACATTTAAGTTTTAGCGAGTAGTCTAGGGATCTTTAGATTTAAATCGATCATTATTGTGCTATTCGTATCAGAACAAAGCAGAAATTTACTCGGAAACCCAATGTTGTTCATGTACTTACGAAGGATAGTTTGTACATGCGATGAACAAATACATAAATTCATTACAAAATTCTCTATAACAACCATTTTAGAGAATTAAACATGGACATTCCTGCAGTAAGCATAAAAACTATACATTTCAGAGTGTCCTTTTGTTGTGACCAACCTAAGACACAATGCAGTATTCATGCTGTGTTATCAGAGTCTTCAAATGCCACACCTCTGATTGCTGTGGAATGGATTATCTCAAGAATAAGTGATCACTAAGACATATTTAGTTGTCAACAATATTAGAGAATGATGGTCTTTTTTTGCTTAGATCTAATGGACCTTTTTTACTTCATGAGCCATTACTCTTAACACTGTTTGAGCTGGTTTCATGGTCTTTATCTAAACTTATAGCATGTTTTTTGCTGATTTATTGCATTGTTATTCCTAAAGTAGACTAGACTTGACTTGTATCTGTGTTGTAGGGCTGGTCAATTAATCGAGAGATGGAATCAAATAAAATCGCCAATTGTTTGGTTGTGGGTTTTGAATTGAAAGATTGAAGACCAGTACTTTGTCTTTAAAAAAAAAAAATGTGTGTTTTGAAGCAAAGGTCCAATTTTGAGACAAACTATTGATATATAGCATAACTGTAATGTAATAAATGAGACATCGCCTTGCTCTACACCACATGTGGCAAACTCAAGGCCCGGGGCCAGATGTGGCCCTCCACCTCATTTCATGCGGCCCTTTAGTTCTTATCAGGTTAACTTTAATTTACTTTAATTCTATATTTAGTGCCAGGAGTAATCTTAACCTAATGAAATGATTTGTCTGAAACTTAAAGAGTAAGTCATATTTCAGACTAATGCAGATGTGTATTCAGTAATTGTCACTTCAATAAATATACAATAATCACAAATACAACTAATATTTTTAGCATGTCAAAGATTAGTAAGATTAATTTCGTATACAACTGGCCTTCGACGACAACCCCAATGCCAATGTGGCCTTTGTCAAAATTAGTTTGACACCCCTGCTCTACTGTTTGTAAAGCACTTCGGTCATCCATGCTTGCTGCCTTTTATAAGTACACACTTTTTGAGATTTTAATCCTAATCTAACAACGCTTCTTTTTCAAAAATGAAAATTGAAAAAATGAAATTCTGTCTATGAGATAGTATTCTTTTCCCTCTGAGCCTCAATGTTCTGAATGTTCAGATCTATGATGTCATAAGTAGATTCTGAGATCTACTTAGATTATTTTTAAATTCATGAATTGTCCAAACTTGTTTTAACCATTTCTACAGCATAAGCATATCAGGCATGATCACTTTGATTATTCACACGGTGTAATCTCCTTTGCAGTCAGAAACAACTATCCAACTCCATCCCTGATCTTGTAATCATTGACTTTCATGTTCTGGTGCATTTAAGTGCTCACAAAGACGAAAAAAAACAACACAAGAAATGCATTGTTTTCCCTTGAAATGTGCTAGATCAAGTTGAGTATTTTGAATTGTTTTTTTTTTTTTTTTTTTTTTTTTTTTTTTTTTTTTTTTTTTTTTTTTTTTTTTTTTTTTTTTTTTTTTTTTTTTTTTTTTAGTTGTGTTTGTGTGAAACTATGTTACGTCTTGAGTTCAGTTAATGACAAGTATTTGATAGTGAAAGCAGCTTTTTGGGTAAAAGTTTGCATCTAAACATATAAATTTTCTTCTTGCACTGCAAAAACTATATATCTAGACTTGCTTGACATACTTAGAATCTGAATTTATCCAGAGCTGTTTTACCTAGATAAGATGTAATTGCTTAAGCACAGTAGAATATTTCACTGCTTTCAAGACATTTTAACTCCTTATAAGAGAATTTGGCTTAAAACAAGTACAGTTGGCAAAAAATTTTTCTCGAAGCAAGAAGCAATATCTTGAAATCCGTTCGAAGCACTTTCAAACAAGGAAAATATTCTAGGTCTCTAAAATAAATTGAGGTTAAATTAGTCAAAATGTTTGAAATTAGGCCTAAATCCTAGAATCAAGCAATTTTAACTTGTCTTGAAATTCATTCTTTGCCGTGTATGAACAGAAGTGCAGTATTAGAATGTGAAATGTTATGAAATGCTCATATAAACTCACCACAGTCAATCATTAGGACCAACGTTGATGTCACTGCAAACAGTTTAAAATTGATTTGTTCAGTTTTCAACATTTTCAAGACAATAAAAATCAGGTCCAGCCCCTTTAAGCCACAATCCATCTGTAATGCCAGTAACACTTTCCCACTGAAGATAAAGAAAAAGTGCCATCAAGGCGGCGGGACGAGTATGACTGATGATACAGGCTGAGTGTTATCAAGTCTATTGTTTACGGTTTCAAATGCAAAGCAGACAATTTTACATCTGCTAACACACCTTTCATTGTTCTCTGTCACTTCTGAACAAAATGTGCACTGAACGGATCACTCCAGAAACTTTCAGATTGAAGACACAGAAGTACTTTAATGACAACACAAGTTGATTTAGGAGAGACTGTTGAAATCTTACAAGTATACATATTTTTACAATGAGTGTTGTATGAATGTCGTCAGATTTCTTTTGGTCTTTACTCTGGATTACACATACAAAATTATAATAGGAGAGCCAAATTTGGGACAAAAAAAATGCAGCAAATTGTGTCCTTTACTAAGAAATCATTTCGATAATCCTTTTGTAGCTTTGGATCTAATGATACGGATTGAAGGATCTAACAATAACCAAAAATAATGCATCCTCAAAAGTCAAACATTGATATTTGAGACAATCCAATATGTCTAATTATTTTCTACTGCTTGTTCCTGTTAGAGGTGATTTTGGGCCTTAGGCGGGGAACACCCTGAACAGTAGCCAACTCAACATTTCTGTCTCAGTCTAACCTGGCTCACGCCAGATGGATCTGTGTTGAACTCTGATTTGAGTTCTTCCACAGTATCCATCTGGAACTTCACTCGCTGGAATCGTTTGAGAAAAGGTGAGACGTTTAATGAAAGACATCGAGCTGATTGGGTGTACGGCCAACCTTATTTGTGCTTAACCAATCACACCAAAGAATCCTAATGGCGTATCCAATGTCTGCCTGGGATAGAACAAGTGTCACACAACCTCTCTGCTCTTCTTTCAAAAAGAAAAACTCTGTATTTCTGCTAAAACAGAATCAAACGACTTTCCTGGACGAACATCCAAGAGAGCTGCCATCTTTGTTTTGTTTGATTCAAGCGGTTCTTCCTATCGTCATTGCAACTAACCTCAACCTGCTCTGCTGTAATGTGATTGGGTCGGTAACCCGCTGGGTCGGACTCCAAACCAATCGGACTGCTGGAAGGCCCAAAGGATTATCTCAAATTTGTGAATTCACAAATATCGGGAGATAATTCATCTGGCTGGCCAAATTAGTGGCAGTCCATTCTCAGATACAGAAAGCATAGATATACAACAGAATGTCAAAAATGTACTCCACATGGCTTCAACCAAAATTCATGGTTATTTTACGATTTGGCTTTCTGTAGCATATTGACGTAAAAATGTGATTATTATACGTTTTTGACTTTTCGTTGTATATCTGTTTTCTTCGAAGACTGTGTCATTCTGTCTAGACAACATAAAGACTTCTGCATTAAAATAAGATATGAGATAAACGCAAAAAGTATCACAGAGTTGATAAACCATGCCTCTTCATTGCAAAATGCATAACAAGGAACAGATATACAATTGTTTTTATTGTTAGAAAGCTCAAGAGTGAAACGTTGCTCTGGTTCCATAAATATAGACTTTCATTATGAACTGGGATTTTGAAAAATTCAAATATTAAGAGTTTAAAGCCATGTCACAGTCTACCCAGCTATCTGCTCACTCATATCGAAAACACAGTTGTTTTCAGTCAAAAAACATACATTTTGGCAAAATGTCTTAATAGCTTTGTAGTTGATAAGCACATTATAAGCAAAAATGTAGGTCTTGCGCTCATGATTCACCACAGAGCTGATTAACTCAAGGACAGCTTCAAACTTTAGCAGACAAGTGGGCAGGGATAGGTGAAGACAAATACATGAATTAATCCAAATACAACTTGCGAAGAGAACATGGCTAAAAACTATCAGGTCCCTTTAAAATCGTCTCGGATTAAGACCATAGTTACATCTCTACTTCTGACTCTCTGTCTGGTTGTCCGTTCCAGAGGGTGAATACTTTATATTTTATCAGCACATGGATGTTGTGTGATGTCGTGCCAGAGTCAGTCGGGACACTCCAGCTAAGAGCCTGTGTGAGCTGACCTGTGCACGGCCCTCCTCCCAGCCGCTAATGCGATGTGACGAGGATATGTCCACTCCCATAAATAATACAGACACAAGAGCTAGCAGCGCCGTCGCTATGTTTACATGGCAATTAGGTGTCACCTCTGCTCACTTTGATATTAATTAAAATGTAATGTGCTTCAGTTATTTTGCAGCTACACAAGTCGTAAAAGGAGTAAACAGCAACTAATAAGCAGAGAACAACCTATGAATATAAACAACCTGACGGAGTTTAGATACATGGGTTTTAAATGAAGTTTCAGAAGGAGATGTTTTAGAAGATAGCAGCTAATGAGTTCTATTCCTTTTTTGGTGGGGTTAGCACTCTCACCTCACAGCAGTCCTGGTAGAGTTTCGTGTCAGTGTTGTTGTTTGTTGTTTTTTTTTCTTCTAGGTTGATTTCCCCAACAACCTTATGAAAGCACAACAGTAGTGGTCCTGACCAAGACTTCTGGAGCTCGACCACTGTCTCAAAAAGGTTGTCCATGTGGCATGAAAGAATGGATCAAATACAGAGGGTGGGAAAATACTTGTGGTGATATGTGCTTTGGCATTTTTGATCAGTGACTGTTTTCAATATGAAGCTGACGTACAATTAACCTGGAAGACTGTCTGCTCCCCCGCCAAATGAGCTCACCTGCTTCCTGTCCCGCATCAGCAGCCACACCTCCTTCTCCAGCTGCAGCTCTGCTCCCAATCAGCCCTTGACTACAATATATAAGGCCACATGCAGACTACTGTATTCATTTCGTTTGTTCAGCGTTCAGCTCGTGCTGCGCCTCACCTCCTCCACATCTCCTTCCGTAGTAGCTATCGTCATCCTGCCAGATGAGTCATTTTTCCTCTGGACTCTGGGTCTACAGACTTAAACTCTAACTGCTATGGAGGCGCACCAGTCCAGCTACATCTACTGTCTGTCCATAGGAGTTATCTCTCCTTCACTTGGTTCTTCTTGAAGTTTCTCATTTTCCCTACTGGGTTTGTAGTTTTTCTTCTAATCATCGCTATGTCTTCTGCTGGGATCTGACCGTCAAAGTATAAAAAATCTTGTAACACACTTTTGTTGTATGAATCTCTCGAGGGTGAATTGTTTCTGTTTGGTGTTGACCGACTGCTGTTTGCTAAATCAACAATCTTGTGAAGTCCTCAGATATGACTTTTGTTGTAATTTTGGGCTCTACAAAAAAATAAAGTGAAATTTACACTACTTGCCCTCAACTAATTTGGAAAAAACAAACAGAAACAACAGTGGACAATGAACATATAAATTCCTATGAACTGAAAAACTGAATATTTTGATAGATAGCACGGCTGATCCCTCTGTCACAGTAAGTATATGCCTTTGTGAAGATGCCCAAATAGTCAGAATATTGACCTTTCAAGCACCAAAGTAACACTTCAGTAACAAGTTATTTCACACTCATCAGACTCTAGATTCTTTGTTTCTAATAGATATAGTAGCTTAGAACATTCCACACTCAACTCTGTTGCAGCAGTTGTGAGAAAAAACGCAGAGAGATGCTAAACTTTTGCTGAGTATTGACATTAATATGGTATTTAATTGACCTTTTATTAAACCAGGTAAGTCCTGCCAAGATCAGAATCTCCTTTTTCAGAGGAGGGAAGAAGAGGGGAGGCGCTTTTTGCAGCCAAGTCTCCTGAAAAAAGGTAGATATAGTACAATGAAATGTCAAAAATGTACAATAGGAACGTTTATAGTCTTTTTTTTTTTAGTATGTTACGAAAACCCAAAACGTAAAATAGCCTTGAATTTTGGTTGATGCCACATGGCAGTCTTAAACATACCCACTTGAAGTCTAAACTTACTCAAAGAAAATGTCACCATGTCGCTTCAACCAACATTCTGTTTG
The DNA here is from genome assembly GCA_038363315.1 of Mugilogobius chulae. NCBI lineage: Eukaryota > Metazoa > Chordata > Actinopteri > Gobiiformes > Gobiidae > Mugilogobius > Mugilogobius chulae. The sequence goes on along the minus strand of CM076406.1, from coordinate 3,455,883 downwards.
TTTTTTTTATTATTATTATTTTTTTTTATGCTTAGGTAACATATAAAGCCATGAAAACGTGCTTATTGTATGTTTTGACATTTCTCTGTATATCTTTATTCTCTCCGGAGACTGTGTTGCTTTTAGACATGTTTTTGGTGGTTGAAGAAACTATAGCACCCAGGGAAACCTACACCAAGAGAACATGCAAACTCCATATGGAAGTCAATAGGCCAGATCACAAAACGCTGTGACAAATTACACTTTTTCAGCAAGCAATGCATGGCTCTCTTTTATGAGTTTGTGATTTGCAAAGTGTTCAAATTAAAGTGGACCCTCTTACATTTCTCTGACTCTCAAAATCCTGCTTTTATGGTTCATTTTAGAGAAATCAAGAAAAGAAAATAGTTATTATCTAAAATAATCTACAGTTCACAGTGATAACCCTAAAAATAACAGCACTGGTGACATTTTCACAGAATGTGTGAGTGACCCTTGAAAACTGTATCTCTTTAACATCACACCACAAATGCCCAAAAGTCTGTAAAAGCTGATTATTTAAGCTTGGTCAGTTCTATCCAACACTACCCAAGCATCTGCACATTGCCTACAGAATCATCCAAAATATTACCCAAAAAAATCTCCCATTGTGGCCCTGCTAATTGGCACAAGCGTGTTACCATCATTTCTTTTACGTTGGACAGAGAGAACTGTTCAAACCAAGCAGATAATAGTTCTTTACACCCTCCATTTCCCCGAGTGGGCATTTCGATAAGAACTTCAACTTGTGACACTTCTTGAATCAATGACCATGAATGCTGTCTTGTGCGTCTTAGATCTTTGAGCGAATCAGTGCGATGGGAAATCTGATTTATAGTTGATAGCACAATTGTGATGCCAGACCAAAAGCGGCTACTCTGTAAATGTGAGTGTAATCAGATGATTTGTGGACCATGAAGACTAAGGATGCTTTTGATTATTTTTAAATCTTAAAAAAGCTAAATGTTTTAAGCAGGAGATTCTTACAAACAAATTAAGTGCAATGGTAATGATGAATATACAGTATGTACTATGACGTTAAGGAGCTTGAGTGTATGAAGTGGCTAATTGTTCTAGTGTGATGGAGACTGGTATGCAACAATCCAAGTATTTAGCTCTCAGTATCTTTGAGCATCTGGCAGTGCCCAATGCAGCTTACTTTCATTAACACAAATCAACAATCCTCATGAAATAATGTCAATAATAATACTGTTTGTACAGGCATTAAAATAGAAAGGCAAAACATTTAAAAATAAACAGTGAGTGGATGAAAGATGACAGTTTGCAGTTGATAAAAATATGTTTTTGTTCTCAGTGCTAGAATATTTGATCTGTGTTGGAGGTTAGAGAATCAGTGTCCAAACCCATAAAAACAATTAATGTGAACATGTCACGTCACACAGTGCCCAGGACTGAATTACTGTATGTTGATGCAATTAGGAATATGAACCATGATGACTGACAACTTTTCAGAGGACAGTTGTTCTATTCACCTTATTCTGCCCCGCCCACTTTTCTTGGCAATTACTTCCTGTTTAGCTGTTTTTAGCCGGTAGGATTAAGTTGCTGTGCTTACTCTCATTATATCTTTTTGAGATTGATTTTGACAAAGAGCTAAACAAACATTTCCATTGTAATAGATCAATAGTGGAAAGTTACTTTCATGTCTCCTGTGAATGAGTAGATGTGGGATGGTGTTGGTAGAAATTTCACCAACATACAATGAAAACTGATACGTCTATTTTGCTGTATGTTTTCAGAAAACTGCTTGTGCGTACAGACAATCTATAACCTTCAAGTCAACTTACTGAGCTACCTACAGGTGATGGAAAGTGGACGGCTGGACAGAGGGTCTGGACTCGAGAAAGAGGCAGAGAACCCAACCCAGACATCATATAAAGAACTATACTACAAGCTCTCGTACATCATCACTCTCCCATGCAATGTTAAACTTCCTGACTACCTTTAGTATGCCGTTCTTGCAAAATTATTTTCCTAACAGATGGACAAAAATCTCATTGGATTTCACAATTGGTGTGTGAACACATAAAAACAATATTAGAAGACAATAATTTAGAAATTGACTAATTCTAAAATATTATATATTCACCATTAGTGATTATTTCTACCACTGAAAAGGCCTGCTTAATAATCATGATTATCATGTTTGAAATCTCATGTATTTGCTGAAATCTGTGCACCTTAAATACTGAGAATGAACAAGGAAAAAGTGAAATACCTTGCACAAATGTTTTGTTGAATATGTTCTCTACAAGAAGACACCCCTGTAACAATTATGAGCACCTTTTCAACTCAAAGAAACATACATGCACAATGAAAGAACTTAAGAGATAATGGTAATAATCTTTATATCTCGATTACACTATTGCTCTACCCAGTTAAATCAATAATCATACAAGAAATGTGATTATTTCCACAGCCCTGACTAATCTCATTTTAAAACTACTACAAAACCAACTATCCATACTTGTCAACTTTTTTTCAATCCTCCAGATTTCTGGAACATATTTCCGACACGTGAACATTTGGACATTTCCCAAATAATAACCAACACTAGTCAAACCAAACACCTCCACAACTGCCATCACATCTTCCACACATCTCCTGCCAGAGCCATATGTGTACGTGACAACTTCAGCGGCGGAAGGTGCATCCCCGACAACTTTCTTCCTCTCAACATGGCCGCCTGTGTAGTTTGTGTGTTGGCGGCGGGCGCAGTGAGCTGGAACCCGAGGCGGAGCAGCTGTATGGGCAGGTGGCGGCCAACACAAAGGAAGGAGGGATCTTTGACTGGACATGCCGCGCTCTTCCACGTCAGATGCTGCAGTGGAACATCTGGGAGAGGATGAGGAAAGGAACAAGTGTGGAATGAGCAGGAGAGACGGACATGTTGGATCTGGGAATGTGACTGATGACAAAAAGCCTGATATGTGATGTGTGTGAGTGCGTATGTGTGAATGGGAAAAGCAGTAAAAGTTAGAGTATGGATAGGACCTTGGAGTCAAGATCAGAAGTAGGCAGTACATGTATTTGAAGAATTTAAAAATACATTTTGCTTCTTGGAGTTGCTTTTAGACTTCAAAAATGTAATTTTTCTTCCAAGTGAGTAAGTGTTTCCCAACCAGGGCAACACAAGCCTTTACCAAGGGCTACTTGGAATGGTTTCAGACTAAAAAAAAACAATAATAATAAATCTGATTCTAAATCTGTTTTTGTAGTCAAGTTTGAAAATTTTAGCATTATGTAAAATGTTGAAAAATCTGAAAAAAGTACAGTGCTTTTATGGTCAACTTTATTAATACAGCACATTTACAACCAAAGTGTTGTGCTGTACTGTACTTTTTTATACCTACAAGATTCAGGGGTAACAATTGACAATATAACACAAATATAAACCCAATTATTTACCTAAAACCTTGAGTATGAGACAAAGTAATCTTTGAAAAAATCTTGGAAAAAATCTACTGTTTTAGGCTTTCCAACTAGAGACGTTTATGACCCTATTATAAGCTTAATTATCTTCCATGAGAGAGATTATTTTCATATTTTTGTTGCTTTATGCGAGTTGAACATTGAATGCGAAGCAGATTTTGTTTGGGACATGTGTGAGTTTCTTGCAAAGTGTCAGATGCAGTCAACTGCGGTCCGGACTTATCCAAAGCCACACACATTCACATAGATTCCATCGAGAATGCTCGCATAATGACTTAAAACTGAAGACCTCATGCGGCTCCTGCATCCAAACTCCTCGAAGGTCAGTGTACACAGGCACATTGGTTTTAAGCACTTGCACTCAGTTTACATCCGAGGTTACTCATCATGTCTCAGGATCACTGCGACTTTTTTTTAGATTGTTCCAACAGGTTGTGTAAGAAATTTGAAAACAACAAATAAAGGCCTGGCAGTGCCAAGCAGTTCATTGTAAACCTAAACATTTTTCCATGATCACAATGAGTCAGTGTAACCAGCACCTTACCTTTAATTAAAATCCACTCCCATTTGTCCTTTACAAGCACAATTCATTCTCACGCATCCATTTATATTACCTGGGACCCTTCTAGAATACTTTATGAACAGTGGGTCTGGTCACCACTCGTCCAGCCATGTCTCACACAATTCCTGCAGATACAAGTATAACCATCTGTAATTGTTAGCTTCAGTTTATGAAGAACTCTTTTCAAAGAATCACATTCAAGTTTGAGACTTTGCAATTAGACACTGTATGAAAGACACAAAGACCTTTAAACTACCAAAACGACTCCATCCTCTTCAGTCTGATGTAATGTCAAATTGCAAAAACACAAGACTATCCCTCTATTATGCAAACCAAACAGCCCGCAGTTCAGCGCCAATTTATCCACTTCTAATCAGCAATAGTTGTCCATTTACTTGTAAACCTCCCAATGAGAAAACACCGCTTTGTTTGCAAAAGACAATTTACTTAAGCAACAAGATAAACCCTTTTGTCTCCCATGACGATCAACGTGAGCATCACAATGTATAGGCAGATTTATCAAGCCCACCATGTGCATAGGCATCCCCCTAGCCTTGCAATAAAGCCAATTTAGAATACAATAAGGCGACTGGTCAGAGAGGCCTGGGTTAGCTAATGACAAGCGATATCTCCAATGCAATGAAGAAGCAGAGGAAGGCTTGAAATATTTGCTCAGGAGACACGCCGGGGGTTTCAATCTCTCCACAAATCCATTTATACGTTTGCCGCCTGATTTATAGCCTTATTTTAACTGTCTTCTACATGCAAATGCACTGCGACCGCTAAGAGAAATATACATAATGTGATTCTCAGGGTCATCCCTCCAGCCTGTCAAGTCGAGGGAGGTAGGTATAGGCGAGTAGGTGGGACGAAAGGGGGGAGAGAGAGAGGGGATTTAGGGAATTAGACTTTCCATAAGGGTTGTGGGGGTGAGGAAGGGGGGCAAGGTGGCTGTCCAGACGTCTCACCCTCATCTGAATAAAGCCCACATTATAACACTATAGGCCACACAGAGATATTCATCATTCACGCCGGAGCCGCCATCATTATTCGCACATAGATTTCCGAGAGCCATGAGGAAGCATCAGCAGAAGGGCTATAATTTGATTACATCTATATTGGCTATAATTCTACCGATGGAGGATTTTCTGATTTTGTACTTTGTAGGTGTAAAATATGCAGCTGTTGGGAAAGGAGATGCAATAATGTCAGTTGAAAATGGACAGGTTGTAGCACGTTGCAGTGGAAGCAAACATAATATGTTTTATTGTAGTGGCACAAGAAATAAAATTAAGCAGAAGTGCACATGTGTCTTTTCAATTGGGTCAAGGTTAAAGATCCTACACCTGCATGTTTTGTAATAAAATAAACCATTATCAGCACAAATATACTCTAAGAATTTAGTCAAGAAAAAAGTAGTTTGCTGTGTCCTGTTTACATCTACATTTTGTCCCTAAAATCATATGTTGTTAGCATTAGGAATAGCTTCTGTTTGGACCAACAAAGCTCAACTTGCACTGGCTACTGAAAGTTTTGAAATTCTTTGCCTCCAAACACATTTTGGTGAAGATTAGGCTCAGAATGTATTAGGCAAGTGAACAAAATAATTGCCTGCAGTAAAAATATAAAATGTTCTGGTTAAAAACATCAGCTACAATGATTACAGTTATAATTAAATCTATGCAGCACATTTACAATCTGCTCAGTAGCAGAATGGTTAGAGCTCTGGCTTCCCAATAAAGAGGTCGTAGGTTCGACTCTCGGGTTGGACCATATCAACATCTCACAATCTCTCTAGGTGGAGTCAGCATGTTCTCCCTGTGTCACTGAGGGTTTCCTCCCACCTCTAAAAACATGTATGTTTAGGTTAATTGGGCATCACTCTAAATTTCCCCTGTGATTGAATGAGAGAGTGAATGGTTGTCTGTCTAACCCTGCGACGAGTTGGCCACTGTCCAGAGTGTACCCTGCCTAAGGCCCAAAGTCACTGGGATAGGTTCCAATCACCAGTGAACCCTAAAGGGGAACAAGTGGTTGAAATATGTAAACAGTAAACTTTTAAAGGTGTACTGTGTAACTTTTTGACCAAAAGTCGATTTGAATAAAAGCAACTTTTTGTCATTTAGATGTATTTGTTATGCTAAATAAATAATACCAATGTTTTTATTTTAAACAGGTTTGTATGACCACAAAATGGACAATTATCTGGCCTGGAGGAGGGTCCGCTCATGTTTGTTTCTATAGAAAAGTGGTTAGTGTAGCTGTATTTTTTCACATTAGGACATACAATCTATTTTTTCAGGATGTGCCATATTAACTTTGTAATTCTACTGAATTGTGTAGATGACTTTTCACCTCCAGAAAGTTGCACAGTGCATCTTTAAAGTAATACTACGGACAATTCCAATCAAAGCCGTAACAGAAACTCTCATTCACACAAAAAGTTGCATAACACAACTTTAATGTCTGACTGTATCAAGCTTCTTTCTAAACCTACTGTATCATATTTAGACTTGAAATATGTCACAAATGAACCACATGCATTTTTTTGTCTTTTTTCAAAACAGATCATTCTCAAAAGATCCTTACTTGACACTGCAAAGCTTTACAGGAGCCATTAGCTGTATCATCCCCCCATTGCACTTTCCCTATAACCCCCCCACATCGCTAAGTAACTATTTGATTATCACTTTGTATAATTAGGGCTCTATTAGGTCTGGTTGTGCATTAAGTGGATTACCCCTCAAACGCAGGTATCGCTCCGTCCTGTGGCATCACCTCCTCCGGTCTCACACACTGATTTGAAAATGATTCCCCGACAGGCAATTACCACCATATATCCCGACACGCGACCAGTCCAACTTTATTAAAGATATCTGTCATGGTGCGTCTCCCCGCCTGGACACGACAAAGTAGATCCATCAATTAGAGGCCCGCCAATCGCATTAGCGCTGGTATTAGACTTGCCTTTGCATTTTCTTTCACATTATTTCACACATTTTTCACTCTGAGGTAGATGGAGATGAGATAGTCCAGACATGGGCGGAGCTACAAGAAGAGAGCAGTGTTAGTGATGGTAGACAGTGATATTCACAGTAAAATACTCACACATCAAATGTACAGTAACTTGTTTCTGGTGAAAGGTGACCAGGCTGACTTTAATCTTGATCTGTCTTTACAGCAGTTTAATCTACTGGAGATAATTACATGAACAAGTCTCTCCAAGTCTCCAAGCTTTGACACTATACCTTTGATTTTGGCAATGTTTTTAGATGGTAAAAAGCTGTTGATGTTACTGACTTGATTTGGCTGTTCAGTTCATGTTTGAGTCCATTATTACCCCAAGATTTCTAGATGCAGATGTGGCACTATGAAGCCAAGATATGAGCCAGAACTGTGGAGAAGCAAGTCAAAACAGCTGAAAAACCAAACACAAAAACCCTTACAAAAGTTAAAAAGAAACTAACTTTTGTGGGGGTTTTGTGATTAGTATCACTCATCTTGGTTCAGTGTAGGAGGGACACAGGTGTGATATCTTAAAGTCTCCAGTGCTTCCAGGTTTTCACCGCCGACTAGGTCCAGTGTGATGTCGTTAAATGTGAAGATTACAACTGTGTTGGTTAATATTTTTTGCTCACAAAGCAGCCAATTAACAGATGATTTGGTCTGAGTCCCACCAGGGCAGCAGGAGGACCAGGAACAAAGCCTGGGCACTGCAATTTATAAACATTATGAGAAGAAGTTCATCATAGAAATGTATAACTTGGTTCAATCAGAATGTCCTGGGCCTCTCAGCTCAGATACCACACAGGTTTCCAGATGTCTATTGTCTCTATCCAACTCTGTTTTTTCTTGTCCTCCGAGCCACTGGTCAGACACTGCCGACTTCAGCTGGTCTTGTTTAGTCTTTCGTTTTTGTGCTTATGTGTATGTTTCAAATGCTTTATTTGTTTTGTGTTTTCGACAAGACACGCCAGTGTAACATCATATGACTCTTCTGAAGATAATAGCAGACAAGCAGTCAAAGGATGCAAAGGTGTAGCAGAAAAAAATCACATGTCTGACATAAGAAATGGAAAGCGTAAGACCAAATGATCCTTTTCCTTTTTAATAATGTCTACAGACTCTTTTCAGGCACCATAATGCAGCTTGTATTAAGGATCAAGCAGCTTGGTCGATTATGAAAACAAATGTGAGCTTCTCTTCCAGTAATAAGAATATTTAAATTGAGAAATAATAAGCCCAAAGTTGTTTGTTGGTCTTAGTATCACCGCTTTTGTTTTCTTCTATAAATCTGTAAATACCAATACTATAACCTACATTTGCCTTAAGACAGCTGAGACAAATCCAACCGAACAGTTCAGCCTTTCTGAGCCCACATCAGTTTTAGCCTGTTTCCTTTTTCCCTCTGAGAAATTAACCATTCTATTCACTGCATAAATTTTCAGGTTTTGCACCGTGCGACACTCCGGGGTGTTGAATTTTTTATAGCAAAAAAACGGTCTAATAATTGTTGAACAGATGTAAGTGTTGGAGAGTGGGTTCCGTCAGAGCTCATAAAATGGAATTAGCATGTTAACCCAGCCTATGCCTGTGAATGGAGAGAGGAGGGGCCCCTGTTTGGGATTATTAAGGCGGACTGGTGAGTCGGTGAGCTCAGGGGCCTAACGCAGTCACAGGAGCCTCGGAAATGAGAAGGGATATATTCGTGATATCCCTTAAGCACAGAACACGGGCTATATATGTGTAATTATATTCAGCCGTTCTCCATGCATGTAATGTAATGATCCCGTGTTGTATGAGCGAAGTTATGTGGAGCTTAGGGCAGTGTGGTCCTAAACCTTGGGACTGTAATACACGGGAAGTTCAGTTAGACACGCAGTAATTAAAGAACAATGACTAAAAATTGAGTCTAGAAAATATGGTTGCATAATAAAGCCACAAAAGTCAGTTGTCTGTGAAGTTACTAGGCGATTATGCAATTTGTAAAAGTATGATGCAGGCAAAAAAGTATTAATTTGAAAGACAATCCAGTGAATATGCAGAGAGACTTAGCCTGTTGAATCCAAACTGACATTTCTCAGTATTTTTAGTCACTAGCACCTTGTCCAGAGCCCACGCTTCTGTAAAACTTTGGGAAGAGTGGGTCTGGTTACCCGACCCTCCACTGGCTCTTAAAATCAACTCCACAACTAACCGTGCAATCAAATTAGCGGATTTAAGTGATGCACATGAAACAGAGTAGCTCATTGGGCACCTGTCATTTCAAACAAACTGTAACTTCACTCTTGCATCCAAATAGCATTTTGCTTCAGTCATTGATCCTGCAGAAATCTGTGATGTTTTTCAGGTCACGTTTTTTCTTTTTTTATATATTTTTTTCTCATAAGCAGCCACGTTTGTTTTCATACAATGGCTGATGCACGTCTCTGATTGGCTAATTCATCTGTCAATCACGCCCACTGAAACTTCAAAAAGCAAGGTGGCCAGACGATATATAATTTTAAGTTAGTGTCTGCATTTTCCAAGCAAGCCAGCACCAAGTTAGACTGGAACTCCTCAAACTTATAGGAAACAGATAATCTGGAATCTGAACCTTGACTTGGTACAGAATTGATACTTTGGCTGTGTTACACGAAGGAAAACAAAATACAGTTATGTGGAAGTAAACACTTTCTCAAGATGATCGAAATAAGTGTCTAGATAAACTTTTTAATCTTGTCTACTATCTGCTACTTACCACCTACAGATCAACACTTTTTCTGTTCATCTTTTTTCTTCCTCTGATCTGCGGTTGAAGTTCGGGGCAGTCTGAGCAGGCACTTGATTTCACTCACCCCAAGCACTTCATCCAGCTTCTCCTTCCCAGTCACTCTTTCCTGGGGCTTCTGCACATGTTTCTCCTAGTGGGACATGCCCAGAGGCAAGCAGGGGTGGAGTTTTATGGACAAGGTTATTCATTGTTTTGACAGAATTAACCCTTTAACCCAGAGTTGTTCATTTAAAATACAATCAAGTAAGGTATAGACTTGAAACTAGCCTGGAGAATCCACAGTGATACTTCTCTGCATTGTTGCATACAACCAGTACAGAGTTTGAGTCTGGATTTTCCAAGCTCCTGAAACTTATCAGAAAATGAAGAACCAGGAGACGGAGAGCCTGGAATGCTGTGGGGCTTATGGTTAACTTATGTTAGCTCACCAACAAGGTTGTGAAAAGAACTTGAAAAATTTAATGACAATTTGGAAGCTTCTAATGCATTATGTAAGTGATCGAAACATGGGAACTGATGTAAGAAGTATAGTTTTAAGGAAGTAAAATAAATAAATAAAAATAAAAAAATAAATTAAAGTATCCTTAAGAAAAAAAAAAAAAATCTTTTATCCATGACATATAAATTGAGTCTTGAATATCTTTGCATTTTGGGTCAAATTGTCAATCATATACTTCTTCTTTGGTCATATTTCTCCTGTTGTAACTCACCATTGGCCTCAGTCTCCCACTGGCCTTCATGTTTACTGTATATGTGTATAAAAACCCTGTTATTTTTCCCAACATGCTGCTTGCTTCTATTTAAATAAACATGTCCGTGCGGCTGGTAAGTGGATGTTGTTTACCATATTTCGGAGAAGATACCGCTGGGTGGGGGCATGTAAACTGGCATCACTCGACTCGCTTGATCCCGCCCGGTCTTTGAGTCTCTCTCCTCCTGAATTATTGAAGAGTGACCGAAGAGGGATTGGACAGGCCTGAAGTCTGACCTCCACTTTTGTTTTAACTGCTGGAGCTCAAAGTGAAATCTGCTCGCTCCGCTCCCGGCACGCCACGCCAACTTCATGTTTATGTAATGTCCGACACGGCCCTCGTTTCAAGCCCTCCCTCTGCTCTTTCTCAGCCCACAGCTACTGAAGATACTGAAGATGTGCTACAGGCTTGTGGGAACATGTTTTTAGAGCTAATAATTTCACAGTTTATGTGTTTATAGTGGTCAGACTCCGAGGTAATAAGTAGAAGAGGAACAGCTTAACCCAATTACATATAAAGTGGTTTCACACTGGCATAGAGGAGGATTTTATAGGCGACTTATGCAGCAGTCTTTGAGATTGTAAAGGTATCTTATAACCGTTTGCTGTTTTTGCATCATGACACTTCACTTGTCTTACTTTATGTGTGAATGTGATTGATCTTCATGGTCCAAGAGGCTTTTGGCAGATGGGCAAACACTACTTTGGTCACCCTACTTCAGCACTCAGTTTGGGGAATTGCAACACTGTTTTGATTTGCTAGCCTCATTCACTGCTGTGGTTATAAGTTATTTTAGCACCAAGCAGGGCTTAATTTGAGCCGGAACAAGCCGGGATAAGATGCGGGAACTCTCGAGGGGCATTCCAGCAACAGTTTTGTCCGCTCTGACACAGTTCTGCTCTCCAGTGTCTCATTCACAGAAATTGTAAACAGTCTTAACTTTATTTGTTGGGAAAACAATGTAACGAACTGTGATTGGCTAAAAGAGAAGCTGACAGTAAATTTGACCAATCACAAGCAACGCAGGCGAGTTCAAGACGAAACGCTCTCCTGTATCTTCTTTCAAAACAGGAAATATGAAGAAAGTGGATTTTATGGATATTTGTTGTTATTTTTTCGACTCAAACAGCAGCAGGAGTGTCATGTGTGTTTGGAGTGTAAGGATCAATAAATAGAGTGAGAAGCAGTGCGGATACAGCTGTCTGCTTTTTCTTGTAAGTACAACTACCTTAATGTGTATTTTGGTGATCACGTTTGATGTACGAGACATGTGTCTGCTGTGTAAAGGCTGTTTGTGCTGCGTTGTTGTGGTGACTGACTTTTGGAGGGTCAGATACTGATGCCGAGGCAGCACTGAGGTGCAGAAGAAACGCGTGTGGGAGGGCATCCTGTTGCTGTGGATCGCATTCAGTGGCAGGTTCGTAGTGATTTCTGTCAGAGAAATGAAAATCTCGGTGTGACATGTAAAAACATGTGTAACACAGACCAAATCGATTTCATAGCGTTTAAACAGAGTAGGATGGGCAGTTGAGCTCGTCTTTAATATTTTAGCATTTCTAAGCCTCTATGTTTACTCATTGTGTTTGTTCCGGTAAAGGTTCGACCTTGTCTGACCCTGGTCCATAAGCCACATTTTGTTCCGGCAATATTTGATTCATAAATTAAGCACTGCCAAAGGTGCTAAATAGGTGCAGGAAGATTCTATATCGCTTAGATAGAGAATTCGTTTTCTAATAAAGCCAATCATTTCAGTATTTGCGGAACTTTACAAAGTTGAAATCTACAATATATCCAACAAACAGAAGGCCCCATGTCTGTGTTGCGTTTCCACCTCCATCAAACCCAAGAGTCACCCCTGATAGGCCTGATCATCCATTTGCACCTCTGTTTAAGACCAGGGACATTGAGAGTCAAGTCCTCCGCTGTTCTTCGCCATGCAGCAGTGCCGTGACATCACATCAATATTTAAAATCTTTCTTATGCATATATTCCGGCTTGTCCGACTTCATTAGACCCACTGCTCATCCCTCAGGCTAGGACACGCTCTCTCCGGATCGCTGGGATGAAGGAGAAGATGCAAACGCAGCTGGTAATGCCGCTCTGATAGTGTTATATGTGTGTTCGATTAGAGAGCGGGGCCACGAGGAGGCAGAGAGGACTCAAATGTAAAAGAGGGGACGGAAGAAGTCTTCATGGGTTTCTGCAAGATGCTAACAGGATAATGGGAGCGTTTCCAGTCATTCTCAGTTGAAACAAAAATACAGAAAGGGATTATAAACCTCATTGACGTTTGCAAACCTATACTTATATTGACACCAACTCCACCGCAGTGGAAATAAACTCATCAGTAGCACCATCATCTACACAGTTTATAAGTCTTCCCGAAAGTCCAAGTCAACTCTCAAGTCTTTCACTTCAAGTCTGAGTCAAGTCTCAAGTGTTTTGGTACCAGGTCCAAATCTAAAGTTCCCAGTTTCTGCAAACGAAACTATTCTATCCTGGATTCCTGACAATGGGAATTCTGTAGCTTTGTCAGGAATTTCTCAGTAAGGTTTCTAATGTAATCTTAAAGTTTCAAAATACAGTATGCTCAAAGAATCTCAACAAAAGCATCAGATAAATAATAATACATGTAATAATTGTAATGTTCATGAGCCCGAAACTATAAGTCCAAGTCTCTAAAAACAGGCAAGTTAAGTCGGGCTCAAGTTCGAATCTTGAGTCAGAAGAAGTTTAGATAAACATAATCTTATATATCGGATATAGCGTTTAGATGAGAAATCCCAGGCAACGCTATAGAATTCCCATTGCCAGGAATCCAGGAAGCACTTCTCCAGTTTTTTAACAAAGATGTAAATTATCGGCTTCATCACCATGACTTTATATGAGGGGATCAACAGGTGGATTAGTCAATAGGAGCCAGCAAGACTCATCTAATTAAAACAACTGTGGTTGCTTATATGTAAAGTGCAGGTGACAGAACATGCTAGATTTCAGTTGGACCAAAAAGTGAAGCACATGTGTTTGATTTTGACTAAATAAACAAACCTGATTGCACAGTTCAGACTGACTTTGACTTGAGACAAGACAGAAGGTCGTATTCCCACACATTTTCCTTGACTTTGGTGGTCTACGATCAAATATTTATGATCCTAGGGAAGATCTTGGGTTGAAAGTGGAAATTATGGCTTGTAGGTCTCAGGATGAAACCTGGCAAAGAATAAAGCTGTTGTGCAAGTAAAAACAAGCTTCAGCTGATAAATTTGAATCTTGGTCACAGAGTGGGCAATCTTTGTCAAAACATGTGAACAATAGCAAACCTCAAAGTGATGGTAGAAGTGTTCTGCCATGGACAAGTGATTTCAAGCCGATCTCACAAGAAAGCCTACATACACCACAACATTACAGAACATGCAAATTGTGTATGATTAGCATGATTCACAGCTTTTTTGAGTAAATATGACACACATCGCATTCCCAGTCATAGTATTGTGAGGTTGTGTTCTTAATTATGAAAAGTAACAAAATCCTTATCCTAAACTTAACCTACCCTACACCTAAACAAAATGTCCCCACATGGCTTCAACCAAAACTCGTGTGTTTTTTGAGCTTTTTCATATCATGTTATATCTACGGCATAAACACAGGTACGCAACAGGTGTGAAATCCACGTTCCTAATACACTGTTTTTGTGTGTCGAACCCCCCAACAAGATAATCTTACTGACACATGTCATCGAGGCCATTTGTGTTTAAATAACGTTAAACATTCAATAAAATACGATAAGGTAAGATAATAATCCTTTAATTTTCCTGCAAAGGGGAAAATACAATGTTGCAATGCACAGTTGAAGGTGGGGTAGCTGATTGCCACTGCAAGGCAATTTAGGTTTCAACGCTGGCACCTTCTTCTCTTAAATCTTTCGACACATGGTATTATTGATACATATTCATTTTTGGTTGCAATTATGGCTCAAAAACCTCTTTTAGCACAGAGCTCAACACAGCCAATCAGTGTTGCATTAGGCTCCTGATGAAAACCTAAAAACTTTTATTTATTCACTTCAGACAGCAATTTTATATATACGTTGTAGTGGAAAACACAAAGGTTACAACTATAACTAAAAAAGTAGTTACCAACTTTAACAAGCAGTAAAACAACAAAAACATGCAATAAAACAAGTTAATACTTTTAAATAGACTTAGCAAATTTTAAGTTACAAGAAACTGCAGGCCAATCCTTGAACTGTCTATCTTTGGCCTATTGTAGGATAAACTCTACATCCATTGTTGTAAATTCAGTTTTTATTAACAAAAATGTCCGATTACTTCACGAGAAAGAACAAAGTTTTACAATCACCACTTATCCATTTCCCTTGACAGTTTCCTCGACATCCTCCTATAACCAAACTTCCATTTCCATGTCCACTTTACTGTACACTCCATCCCTTTAACACTTGCAAATGAGAGTAATTATCTTATGATTTCATTGCCCTGCTCCGTTCGGCGTACACTTGATAGCTCACGCCAGGCTGCGCGACCAAATCCATTAACATTAAGTAGCAGACGCCAACGAAACAAAAGCCCTCCGTCTCACGCGCTCCGTCCACGCTCTCTGGAACCGCGTTGACTTTTTATTCAACACTTACCATCCATAACTACGTCCATTAAATGTGCCCACAGTCCCCTCAAACAGCCGCTAATTGATACCAAGGCCCGAGTTTGTCAAGCAATTATTAGTGCGCACTTAAAATGGTTAGCAATGGCCTTTGAGGGAGACTGGAACAGCGGGGGGTATTTCACTTTTAAAAGGCGCCGCGCTGTTAGTTAATAATAGGCTTGGAAAAAAATGATCGCGAAAGATGACATCAATATGGTGATTTTTTTTTTTCACTTTGGCGATTCATTTGGAAGAAGCAGATATCCAGCAGTTAATTTGTAAGACATTAGAGTCCGCGGAAGTGCAAGTAATTAACACTATAGCAATACAAATGAGTTGATAAGAATAGTTGTGAATCCATGACACCTTAAGTGGCTATTTCTTAAGTGCACACTATTAGAGATCTCCAAATGGCCTCTGTTAACCGCAGTTCACAGCTTAGCAGAGCAAAGATATTAACCTGAATGGGGAATGACCATGTTAATAACTTTCATTGTCAAGTTAATGGGCAATTGTACGTCTATATTCTACTGTTTCTGTGTTTATGTAGAGGCGAGAAACACGGGCAATCAAAACAGTAATTACAATGAGTACGTTTTAAACTCAGACTTCTTTAGAGTTGGTATTATCTCTGTTTAATTGTGGAAAGGGTGGTTTTCTTTGCCTCTGTCCGTGGTGCTGAAGTTGGACGTTTATGTCGCAGTGTATTCCAGAACAAAGACGTTTAAGCTAATACAACAGTAAAAATGGAATTAGCAATTCATTATTAAGAACTACTTGAAGTCAATAGACATTAGGATTATGTAAACACATTTTTCTAAATGAGGTAAACTTTTTGTGAAAATGTTTATGATTGGCTGTAGTGTACTATCCTTGGACTAGGACTTTACAAGACTATTAACCAGCTGACACTGACGCAGAAAGTATTGTGTTTTGCCACAAATAGCAGATACATAAGAATAAATTACATTTCAACAGCTTAATGCATTGAGGGGGTGCAGTTACCAGAGTGGTTAGAATCTTCTTCCAATCAGAAGGTCGTCGTTTGACTTCCGAGCAGACCAAATCAATACTCAGGATATTTCTGGGTGGAGTTTGCATGTTCTCACTCCAAGACATGCATGTTTAGTTAATTGGGCATCACTGTAAATTCCCTGTGGTGAAAGAGTGAATGTTTGTCTGTCTGACCTGCGAGAGTTGGCCACTGTCCATGGTGTTCCTGCCTAAGGCCCAAAGTCACTGGATAGGCTCCTCACCCACGACCCTAATGGACAAGCAGTAGAACATGAATGAAAAATGAATATTAAATGGTTAAATGAGTTTCAAGAATTAAAACAGCAGTTTGTACACTGGTATCGGACATGATAAACAAAAGTTAACTGTGAATCTCTTGTATGGGCAATTATAATACAATGTGAATTAGAAAGTGCATATGTAGGATTTCAATCCTCCTTTCAAGACATACTGGAAGGTGTGGACATTCAGGTACTCATAAGCTCCCACTGCTATGAAGCAACTGTGAGGAGATCACAGCTTATCCGCTGTTGTGTCTTGGCAAGACATTAACACTGATGCAACTGTCTCACACAGTGCATCAGTGTGATGAATTGGTGATTTGAGTCCTTGATGCTACACCTTGCTTGACGTAGTCAAGCAATTTTGCCCAAGCTGAAACAAGAAACTAGGATGGACGATTCTGTTTTGTCAGAATTCTGTTTTGGTTTTGATACATGTTCAAAATAAACATATTACTGCTTTAATGTGGATGTGTGCGATTAGGTCAGAACATTTAGGTAATGTCTAAAATGTTATTTTTCAGATTATAGCTTGTCTAAAACTATAAGACAATAACTGCTGTTTACTCCTCTGACTAGAAATGACAGTGGAATCAACCTTTCCTACATGAAATTTACAAACAGCTATGGAGGACACATAAATCGAACCCAAAACTGAACGGAAACACTTTATCAAATGATTCAATATTTCACTATTGTCTCCTAATTTTAGTAGCAAAACTTTTTGTTTTTGTCATGTATGTCTTCTTCCTGTTGTCTAAACTTTTCCACAGCAGTTGTTGAGCTCTGAGTAGGTCACAGTCGAGTCATGAATGGTTTCTGATTCACCAGCCACACGCTGAGAGAAAGTCAAGTGAATGTGACGACGAGGTAAAGTCTAAGCCAGACGGGATTGTGGGATAAGGACCACGGATGATCCTCAAAGCCCGTCACAAAGCACTAAGAGGCGAGTCAGCAGCACTTTGTTTACAATTTAATGTTATATTTATTTATTTTCTGCTGTTTTTTTCTCTCTTTCTGCGACTGAAACGTACAAAGCTCACTCCCACCTGGACCTCATTCAAGCGCTGCCGTTTTATCTTCCAGTCTCCACACTGAATTTGCATCAGAATTACCTCCAGAGCAACTGATGTTAAACTCCCCGACCAACGATTCCGCGGATCACTTAAGCCCCGAGCTTATCTGGGTTATTATAATTTTTTGGGAGAAGGATTTATAAAAGCATATTTCATGAGGGAACAGTGAACCGAGCCATTCCTGAGGTGTGGATTTCGCTCACACGCACACACCTGTTTACCTGTTTGGCACCGAAGAATGGAGCACGTATCTTTAGGCAAATCCGCTTTGGTTCTGTTCATGGATAGTCATGTAAATTGTCTTGTTGTAGAGCTTTAAAAGTTTATCAAAAAGTTTAATTTAGTAACACAAAGACAAGAAACAACCTTTTAACTTAGACAAGGATTGTTTGAGATGACCAAGTTTTCTGAAGTCATAATACCTTTTCTGTAGACTTTTCTGAGTCTTTGTAATGTCAGATCACACTCATTACAACCATGTGTTTATTAGCATTCAGTAGCAAGCTAGCATTTCATTTTCTCACGTGGTTATTCCTTCTGCTTTGACAAGCATACATTCATTCTTAAAGGTGCACTGTGTAACTTTCTGGAGGTGAAAAGTCTGGAAAATTCAGGATAATTAGAGTGTTAAAGTCATACTTTAGGACATTCTAAACAGGTCTAAATAAATATTATGCTATAATGTGAAAAAATACAGCTACAGGAATCACTTTTCTATAGAAACAAAGATGAACAGGCCTTCTCCGGGGCAAATATCAGCCCTTTTTGTGGTCATGCAAGCTTGTTCAAACTAAAGATAGATTTGTATTATTTATTTAGTGTAACAAAGAAAAAAAAAAAGCACATGCTTTTATTCAAGTCTATTTTGGGCCAAAAAGTTACACAGTGCATCTTTAGGTTCTAAAACATGGTTTGCCAAAGTAAAGGTAAATAAGTTCAAGTTAGTTGAAAGGTCCATCATGTAATGTTGGTCCGGGTACGAAGTATAAATCATGTTCTTGATCCAAGTTGTGAATGGAAACACTCTTCAAAAAACATGAAAAACAACGTGAAGACATTAATTAAATGAATTTGGCAGGCTAAACTTAACAAGCTTTTATTTTGAAAGCAACTGATTCTTGTCTATGTCAGGCCGCTTCCTTTGGCGAAATGTGTTTTTCAAAGTTAAAGAATGAAATAAGAGAATACCCTTTTGATGGGTGTTTCCATTCACAACTTGGATCAAAAGAACATGAGTTATACTTGTATCTGAACAATGTTTAAGCCAAATACTTATACAACACAAATTGCGACACAAATGATGCAAGCACTGCATTGGTCCAAGTTTATGGTTTAAATCTGCCTCACCAAATGTGCTTGGACCTTATTAAAAACACTACAGTTATAAAACTGTGATCATTTCATGTCCTTTACTTTCTTTTTTTCACTGTCCTCTTCTCCAGCCCATATATGTAGATGACATTTTTGAGCAAATACATTTTCATACAAAAAAAAAAAAGTTAAGGACAGATGTGTTTCATATTGATTTGTAATTCTCCGTGAAAGAAGAAATTGGCTTTTTAAAGGTGTACTGACTTAAAAACTTAAAACTAGACTTAAATGTATTTGTCATCTAGATTTTTTTTATTCTCAATTTTTGTCTTTACTTTGAGGTTGCTTGGCCAAAAAATTGACTGTTTTTGGGACCTCTTCATATTTGTTTCCAAGGAAAGTAATTATTTTAGCTGTAGTTTTTCATGTTATGGCATAGCAAGTATTTATCCCCATTCAGAATGTTCCAATGTGTGGTTTTGTCTTTCTACGTATTTCTACTGAATTGTGTTGTTAATTTTCACCACCAGAAAGAAAAAAAATATATAGTGATTTTGACAGAGTTCTTGCTACATCTTATTCTTGAAAACTGTCATGAATAAGGCTCATTATTAAATACGCTTGCTGTTTTTATTGGGAGTCTGTAGACCATGATAAAACATATATCTAACCTTTACCCATCTTTTCTCTGTGTGTTCCCGTAAAGTTGAAAGACTTAACAAGCCTAATATCATTGTAACAATTTAGAGAAGTGTGTAAAGACAACTCTCAATTGTAACAGGAACTTTGGATTCAACATTGTGCACCAGTGAGCAGACAAATCCAAACTTTTGTTGACATCAGTCTCTCTCTCTCTCTCCCTCTGCAGGAAGTAAAGCAGTTTGACAAAGTGAGATTAAACTTTTGCATCACCTCAAACCATGCAGATAAGAAGCAGGTGTCTGAGCGGTGGAAGTTTAGATCATAACAACACTTGCTTTGCCACAGGGACTGATACACACAACAAACTAAAAATTAAAACCACTCTCTGACAAGACATTTCCTCAATTTCAGCCGAGAAAATTACACATCAGCTGCTTTACAACTATTGAAAGAACTGAAGCTGGACAATGCAATGAAAACTGTTGTAATGGTGGAAGGAAAGAGCTTTTAGAGCAGATGTCCTCGCGACGCACTATCCGTAACGATGATTATTTCTGCAGCCTTTGTGGACGCACTATTTGTCTATCGCGAGTCAAGCCTTTTATCCATCGTTCGGCTGCTTTTATGCAAAGTGTGTGTCTGAACAGGTATAATCTGAGCAGGAGAGAGCTGCCCCCGAAGACGTACGCTGTATTGTTGTGTCTTTGTCAAGTTTCAGTTCAAGAAAATGTGACAAAGTTTTAGATTTCAACTTACTCTTTGTAATTGTACACAGATTTAAGTCACTTGGCTATTTAATCCATTCATACTGGCTGCAAAAGAAGATACACAAGAAATAATCAAGTTAATCTTGCCTGATATGCTAATGTTGCAGAAATGCTCAAAGTAAGTCTCATTGATTTAAGGCAAGGGGTCCTAACTTTTTCTATAGAGGGCCGCAATTTGAAACATACTGTAATGGAATGAAGGGCCACATAATGCATAGAAATAAAGTGAATCATCTAAATTTTACATTTAATTTTATTTTAAAGGAGACCTATTGTGATTTTTCGTATATTTAGGATGAAACCATGGCATATGCAGATCAATAATTCACATTTTGTTTATTGCAAAACACAAAAATGATCTAAAACAAATTAGAAATAGAAACCAGTCCACTGACTTCCTGTTTAAAACTGTAGAACGAAAAGCTCCGCCTCTTCATTGTAAGTCACAGATTTAAAAATACTATTTTTGTTGTCTAAAAGTGTCTACATGACAATTTGAACCTTAAATGTTTTACTCGCCATCCTAATTGTTGAGTAATCGCAAGTAAATCAGACAAGTGGCGGGGATAGGTGGTAGATGAAAACAGGGATTTTGTGAGCACTGGAGCATCAGCTGCAGGACAATATTAGATTAATAAAACATGCATGAATCAATCTAAACACAACTTTAGGTGATCTAATAATGAGAGAAAACTGCTGTGACATGGTTAAAAACTAGAAAAGTAGATTTAACATAATAGATCACCTTTAAAACCATCACAGTTTCATTGACGCATTACACATTCGATTTAGATTAATTTAACATCAAAATGTTTTTTTCCAATTCTGATTGCAAATGTTCAATTCACAATCAAATGTGGGAGGGCCAATAAAACTGGTCCAAGAGCCACATTTGGCCCCTGGGCTGCACTTTGAACATGCCTGATTTAGGGACTAAAAAAAACTGAGATCTACCTCCGCCATCACAACACTGGGAAATTCAGAACAGTGTTTTCTGAGGCTCGAATGAAAATATCTCACAGTCAGAACTCCAGCTTTTTTTGATGAGGAAGCAATAATTACAATCTCAAAAATTAAGTTTTACAATATACACCTTTAATAATCCACAACCTTTTTGGAATTGTTGCTAACATGATTAAAATGGTAAGTTAAAGATGCTCTAACTGTATTTTATTTGTATAATTAAATAAATGAAATCACTTTCCTCCCAGCACAGACATAAATAATTCATTAATTTACGTGAAATTAGTCCGCAGGTCCTGTCTACATCAAATAATGTCCTGTTTGTTCAGTAAACTCTACTACTAAGCTTGTCTGCTGTGTTGTTGTTGTTATTAGTGTTGCTGTTGTTGTTGTTGATAGCACAGTGACTAACTTCCAGTAGCATACCCTACATCTCAACTCCTAATGAGAATGTCTTCAAAGTATCAATGGTTTTGCTATTATGTTTTAGTGGTGTATTGAAATACCCATCAGTATTTTTCTGTTCAAGGATGATAATTCATTCATTTTCTACCGCTTAATCCCGTTAGGGGTCGCGGGTGACTGAGCCTATCCCAGTGACTTTGGGCCTTAGGCGGGGAAAACACCCTGGACAGTGGCCAACTTGTCGCAGGGTTAGACAGACAACCATTCACTCTCTCATTCACTCACTAAGGGAAATTTACAGTGATGCCCAATTAACCTAAACATGCATGTTTTTGGAGGTGGAGGAAACCGGAGTACCCGGAGAAAACCCACGGTGACACGGGGAGAACATGCAAACTTCACCCAGAGAGCTCGTGAGATGTTAGTATGGTCCGACCCGGGAGTCGAACCTACGACCTCCTTATTGGGAAGCCAGGCTCTAACCGCTTGGCTACCGTGCAGGATGATAATGTAAAGTAAAATTGGGATATTTACATTTCAAACCTGTATTATTGAGATATTGTTACCCAACTTTATCATTTATTTACCTTTGCACTTTGACACATTGACTTCCCCGTGACATCCCCCCCTCCTCCTCTCCTCTCTCTTTCCCTCTTCCTCTCTTCTCCTCTCTCTCTCACACACACAATTAAAAATGCATCAGGGAACGGATTAGATGCACGATCCCCGGCTCTACTGATCCGGAGTGTGGAGCTGTCACAGAGGCACAGATAGTGTAGAGGAAGAGGAGGAGAGAGAGAGAGGAAGGGGAAGGAGGGAGAGAGAGAGAGAGAGAAGAGAGAGAGAGAGAGTCTTGGTGGGATGAACTTTTGTGACTCTACAGTACACTTTAACTACTATGAACCCTGACCTATTAAAACTACTCTAAACCTCTCGACCCACGATCAAATTTAATCAAAGCTAACTGGGCAGTGCTGGAGAACTAAAAGTGAGAGAGAGAGAGAGGGAGAGAGAGAGGGGTGGAGTCTGAAGTATAAGAAGCAGTGTGATTGGTCAGAATCACAACGCAGCATTGTGATTTGGGAATAAGCTTGCAATCTAACTAAAACAAACATGGTGACGCTGCACTTTGGCCAGTTTTAGCAGAGTCACAAACTGATTTGTAAATGACTGTTTTTCTATCAACTGGATTAAAAACAAAACAAAACAAAAAAACACATAATTACTAGGCTTTTTCTGCACTCTAATCTGATTCACATATCGTCAGTTTGTGCAGGCTAAATAGCAACAAGCACAGGTTAAGTAAGAGCACTTCCTGGTATAGAAATACTGTATAAACAAGGTCCATTGACTTTCTGTTCAAAACTGCAGAACTAAAAAAAATTTATTTACTGATTTATTGTTTTTTTTTTTTTTTTTTTTTTACAGAATTGATATTGCATGTTTATTTAGAATTTGAATTTTTGAAGCACACAACATACAATTCCTAATTTAAATATACTATGTTAATGGACGTAAAGACGACACTGCAAACACATTTCATCAAAGATGCTTTGTGGAAACAGATAAAGGAACATATGTAAGATGCACAAGTGTGAAATGGCCATTGCATTGAATATTAGAAGCTACTGAGCAATCAGGGACAAGTTTGCTATAAATCAATAATATGCCGTTACTTTCACAGCCGACTCTTTTTGTCATGGTTTGTTCCCAAGATGACAATTGGCTGTGTGCACGGAACTTCAGTTGGCTCGTGTACGCTCAAAATAGCTAACTTCTGTACAAAAGACTATTTCCTGTTAGCGTTAGCATTTAGACACAATCATGTCTCTTTTTAAACACACAAGTGTCTCTGGTGAAATATTCCTCTGTAAAGTCTTGAACATGTTTTCTGTAACATTCACCACAACTGTCTGATCTAAAGAGTATGTATTTGTTTTAAACTGATGTACTGAAAACCTCATGGAAATGAATTGAACATGAAATGGTTGTATGTACAGGATGTACTATTTTGAAAGAAAACAAGCCAACTGCACAGAGCCTATTCCACACAATGTAGGTGGAGCCTAAGGAATCAAGTGCATGAACCTAATGACAGACAGTTGTGTCTGTGTCCTGGTGTAACAGCAAATCAAACTCAAAACTCTTCAGGATCTAAGAAACCAAACTGGCAAACAAATGAGACGTGAGGTTCATTCTGCTTTTTGATTGGATAATCCTCTTGTGAACAAAAACACCAAATGTAAACATAAAAAAACAACAACAAAAAATATATATATTAAATTCAGAATACCTCAGATTTAGAATGACTTTCAGCAAAAAAACAACAACAAAAAACATTACTATTGAACAGGTTTACCTTCTGTGACACATGTAGGCCATGTGTATTAAATCTGAAATCAAAATCTACATACAGGTCTACATACAGTTCCTTAAAAACAGTTCCTAAAAAAACAAACAGGGCTTTAAGAAAGAAGACTAAAAGAGAAATCTATAAAGCACACTCTACTATTTCCTTCCAAAAGTTGAACTCATAGATAATAAGAGCAAAGCCTTCACAAATCTCAGCTCCTGTCGATCCAGGTGTTAATTCTTTGATGCTTTTGTCACCTTTCAACTTTACAAATAATAATTGCATTCATTGCTAATTAGAAAGTGTGGATTAAAACTTTCCATTTCCAACTTTGATGAAATGAAACACCTCTTCTCGGATTTACAACTCCGTCTTCGTCCCAAAGCGAAACCCAGGTGAGAACTGTTTGGAATTGTAAAAATTTCAAGATAATGCCTGAACTGTCTTTCAATAAAATCATTTGCCGCCACACCTCCGAACGCACGCAGGCAAACAATGGAGTTATTATTTTTTTTCTTTGTAGCCTCGAGGGTCATAATATTAGCATTCTGGAGCTCCTGCATAAAACTGTGCTTAATTTGAGCTTGCAGTTTATCATCAGGTATTTCATCACCTTTCTAAGTTCCGCACTGTCAAAAGCCAGAGGCGGATGTGACGGAGGAGAGCCCACACGTGCAGGCTCAGAGTGGGGAAGCAAACGGACGGAAAAGGGTGTTCTAGCATGTTCCACAGTATGGCTTTAAAGGTAAATTTAACTTGTTTGATTACAGCTGTTTTTGCGGCTGACTGTGTGCAGGCTTACCTAACACAAATTCTTCGGCACATGCAAATTAGCTCAAGAACAATTGGCTCTGTGCACAGAAGTCAGTTGGCTTACTTATTTTCAAAATGATAGCTTCCTGCCGGCATGTTCATTTCCTGTTTAGTTCATTTCTATGGGGTTTCACTACCTTAGTCTAAAATGAAAAAAAAAAAATAATAATAATAAATAAATAAAAACAAAACTTTAAGATCAGGCACTTCACCAAAGGACCAAAGTGTGTTTATAAAAAGATGTGTCTTTCTGTTAATGCTAACGCTAAAGTTTAGCAATTTTAAAATAAACAGCTTCTATGCGAAAGGGGTTCCGGTCTCAGATTGACATAGATCGCTACAATAGGTCTAGTCACCTTCACCTATAGATTCAGGGCAATTATTATGTGAATGAGAGTACTACACAGTCCAGGCAGTTTGGGTCAGAACAGTTGTTCTCAGACGAACAAATGAATGGAAGCATCATAAACCAGTTTATGACCTGGTCTAACAGTCTAGGATGTAGCTTCTCCTCCAGGGCAGGACAAAACTCAGAATACAGCCATTTACTCAGAAGATTTGCCAAGTCTGCTTCTTTATGTGACTTTGGATTTCCATTTTTGGAAAGTCTCTTGTGAATTTTGCAGCCCAGTCTCCGGAGAACATGTAGATATACCAGATGTAAAACATACGTATAGCCTTTCACGCCTTTTTACGTCAACATGTTACGAAAAGCCAAAACGTAGAATTTTGGTTGAAGCTATGTGGACATTTGATTTGGGTTTAACGAATCTTAACCTACCTTAAGCCCCAGTCCTAAACTTGTGACTGCGTGAAATTGTGACTGCTTGAAATGTGCTTACCGTATGTTTTTTTTTTTTTGCATTTTGTTAACATCTACATTTTCTTCAGAGACTTTTGACAGTTTGAATTGCATTTTTGAGGGGACTTGCTACTGACCACATTTTTCCATTATAAACTCACTGATTTTTGGCCAGTTTCCAGATTTGATTCACATATATATACAGACTTATGATAGAAAATATGGTCCTTTTAGCACAGTTTCATGTTTTACAGTCTTTACCATGATAATACTATAAAATTATCTAAAATCTTAACTCTCATTTGTTGAATTGGTTATTTTAATTATGTTTTTGGGGGCTGAGGTGCTTGTTTTGGACTTTTTTTCAATGGCTTGATTGCTTGTTTCGCTCTGAAAATCTGGCAACCCTGTTTCTCAAGTCACTTGCATCAGTTTGAAAATGTCTTCTGGACAAAAGTCAAATGCTAAAACCCTGTCTAGATAAAAACTTTGATTCCTTTTCAACTTTGAGTAAACTTTTGATGAGAGAACACTGTTATTACCTGGTTAAAATTTGGGTAAATTGATTTATTTAATTGATTGTGATATTTACATTTCTTCCTGTTACCCAGAAAAGCCTTTATAAAACTAACTTACGTCCCCACACAAATATCTGATGACCTCACCAGTCAATCTTTTACCATTCTTTTCACCGCTCCATAAATAATCCAGTCCAGTTCACATTTGCATCTCTCTAAACGTGACGCTTTCAGAGAGAGAGAGAAAAAAAAGAGGAATCCGATAAGTATAGGAGAAAAAAAAATGTGATGGGGAAAGATTTGGGCGCGCTTATGCTTCTACATCTGTCTGTGTGGGGGAAAGAGAGAAAGAGAGAGAGAGACGACACTAGATTAAATTTTGCCGTCTAGAAAATGAGAAAAAGAGTCGGGGCCCCCTCTACGTAGTGAAAGTCTGTTGGGGGAGATCTTTATTCTGATCCTTGTTAGAATTGTTTATCGCGGTGGCGAAGCAGGCCCGGCCCAGATAAAGCATCGCTCCATCACAGCTCTGACACACGCCGCAATGAAAGGAAGAAGCCAGGGAAATATTATTAATAGATGCCGACTTGATTTGCCTGCGAGAGAAATTCGTAGAAGAAGAAGAAAAAGAAAAGTGGGGGCCTGGGACGTTGATTACGCAGGGGCCTTGTGAAGTTCTGTCCAAAAGGAAAGCTATTTTTTTCATTAAGTGATAGAAGTCTCCGTCATTTTTATTTTTTTTTTCTGATAAGTTATGCGGTTTTATTCTAAGATGGTTTGTGTCAGGGAAAAGGAGACAGGGCAGGTGCAGGGGTAACAAAAGGAACGGATGGGACGTATCGGCAGGATCGTTTTTGGTAAAGCGGAGATGTTACGGACGGGGAGGGACAATCGGACTATCTGTGTGGGTATCTGTGCAGCCGAAACACGCCGAACTGATGCTTCTGCTGTTGTGGAGGAATATGCAACGACCACAAAGAGAGAAGCAGACAACACTGTGAGATGTGTTCAGGAATTCAATTACATTCAAATATATGACACACTTTTTCTGATTTGAAATAACAATATTCAAAAATAGAGCTGCTTTCTTTGGATAAAAAGCAAAAACAGAACATACATAATAATCTCAATAAAGTTCCTTCCTATAATCTTGAATAGTTTGACCACTTGGAATTCAATTACATTATTTATTTATTGAATATTGCTAACAAAATCCAATCCATTCCTTCCCGTAAATAGTGGAAATGTGAACATAAAGAGTATGTGCTTCATTTAAATACATTTTGTTTGATTTAAGTGTATTCTGATGTTAATGGTTTATTTGTATATTGATATTTACCAATAGAATAAGGATATACTGCAAAGTCCATTGCTTAACTTAAAATAAGAAAATTTGCATTTTCTCACTCTCACTCTATGCACTCAAAACATTTACATAAACTTGATTCAACTTTTACACTAAATTATATTCAAATATAGATAAACATTACTTTGTGTTTTAAATGGACTTTTCTATGTTAGATGAAAAAGTACAACATTTTAGGTGAAAAAAGTTACCAGTCAATCACTTATTAACCTATTATCAACTTTAATATCATCACTTTTTACAGTATTTATAATGTGATATTAAACACCACTTATTAATCATCACCAGTTAAAATGTACAAGGTGTTACAATTGTCTTATAAATGCATAATAGTGTTTATAATGGCAAACTACTTCACTAAAGAGACTTTATTTTAGCATTCTCATATGCTCAAATGCAATTTTTCCAATGAGTTTTTAAGATAAGATAAAAGTACTTTCTACTTGTCCCACAATAGGGAATGAAAACCGTACTTGTTGGATTTACAATTAACACTAAAACAATAACTTAGAAATGTAAAACAATAAAAAAAAAATATTGGGGGAAATCACAATTTAAAATCGTTTTGGGACTTTTTAGAACAACCATGTTTTTAACATGTGTGAATATACTTTGATTACTTTATAAAATTTACACCTTAATTTGCCTGAGCAAAAGACGAATACACCATAAATAAAGCCTTAGTTATTAATGAACAAATAGTGAATTCATGAACACAAAAGTTTATTAATGCTTAATAACTAAGTTTAGAATATAGGGTTGGTTGCTAAGGTTTGGAGTTATTAAGTAGTTCATAAGCATTAATAAACTTTTATGTCTATTAATTAATCAGTTGTTCATGATGAATTACGTTTTATTAGGGTATTCTAAAGTGTAACCAAATATATGTTTGTTTGTTTTTTTGTTGACAACACAGCTTAAAACAAGAACAAAATTCAGGTTTACGTAACTGACTTACTGAATTTCCATTTTCTACCAAACAATATTTTTGACAAGACAACAAACTAACAAAAAATATTTCCAAACACACACAGAAAAACACACAAAACAAACATCAAGCTATCATTTTTAGACATCCAAAGTGTTTACAAACCAAATTACTTAATGAGTCCCAAAATGTAAACTAATGTCTAATAATTGCATAAACAGGTGAAGAAACAGCCCCACTGCCTGTGTGAGTGACTGAACCCAAACGTGATTACAGCATGTTGAGTTTATATTTTTAGAGTGCTGCATTACTAATGGATACACAGACGGCCGCCTACACTCACAATACAGCCAGACACAGCGCCAGGCAAGCCTATGCATCACATTTATGTAGAAACACTGCAGTCAAAAAAACTACACAAAAAACACTCACGTCTTTCTCTCCTCTTCCTCCTCCTTCTGAGTTTTACCCCGAGTTTCACACCACAAACACACACACCTGCCGAAAAACTACATTTACACAAAAGGAAATGGTTAGAGAAAGAATTTAGAACAGAATTTGGTTATTTAATTTAGGTTTACATTGTGTGTCAATTTGGTCTTATGTGTGCTATAGGAGACACATCAGGTACGTTTTCATCTTCTTATAATATAACATACATGAACCACTTGGGCCTACTTAATGGTAATGTCGTTGTGATGGTTTTTACTTTTTTTATAGGCCTATATGTATTCATTGTAATTATCTTGTTTTGTTATTTATTCAATTTATTCAATTTTTAAATGTTGTTTATTTTTATTTTTGAGGATTTGGTTAAAAGTATTAATTTACTATTACATTGTCACCATTTTAAGTAAAAAAAAAAAAAAAATAGGTCACAATAATGACTGATGAAAGTAGATATAGCTTCAGATACACTGATTGATTGATTGTTTCATTCATTGATTGAGTGACAGCATAATAAACTAAATCATGCTCACTACACATTGTACAAAGAACAGCTCAGATGTTTAACAAAAACAGTCAAAGTAACAAGTCATCACATGTTTTCTATAATATTCTATAATATTACACACAAAAAAGGTCGTATCACTTTATAATAACTGCATTACTTTTAGCTTTAGCTAAACATGAACAGCTAGTTTATTATTAATTAAGTAAATTAACATTAAAACACTAAAAAAATGATGTGTCACTACACTGTCAAAAAAAAATCTAAATAAATAAATACTACTACTATATATATATTTTTTTTATTATTTTTATTTTTATTTTTATTTTATTTATTTATTTATTTATTTTTTTTGCAGTGCAATCATAAATAAATTCAAGATCCAATAATTCATTGTCATTGTTGCAATAAGAATTCATCAGTCATCATGGCAATGTTTGTACTGTGCAACTGTAAACACTATTTGTTCATTATAAAAGGTCTTTACTATGTTTTTATTAAAGGGCAGCCTACAATTAAATGTAGCAAATGTGATTATCAATAATAATAATATGATTGTATTAAGCATTTTACTTATTTTCACTCAATTTGGCTATTTTAAGGAGGTTTATAATTTTCTTTGTCCAGAAAATATGACATATGTAGAAGTAACTTCTCAACTGTTACATAAATATGGGTCAAATCCATATTAGTGATGATAATACCTTGTAACCCTTTAATTGTGTTAAATGGTTATTGAAACTAGAAACCTGTCACTTGGTGCTTTTTGACAACATATGTGGAGGGGTTTTTACAACTCAAAATACATCCTTGTATTTGGCAATTTCTTCATAAATTGCAACTTTACTCCTGCAAAACTATTATAAACATTTACAACATCTATCACACCAAACTAAGTCAAATATGTATAATATTGTCTTAGTCTATAGAATATTAAAGGATTAGCCATATCCTGCATTAGTCTCATTGTGCATTTCTGACATAAATTGAAGAAACAAGTCAAAAGATTTTTACACTGCCTATGCATTTTTTGAAGGTAGTTTTGACCTGTGTACATCGACGACAGATGGCATGCTGGGTAAGTGCTTCATCTTTTCATCTCAGAAGTCAAAAGAAGAAGAAGGGACCCTCTCTCTCTCTCTCTCCACCTCCGTTCTTTCCCCCACTATACCTTTTCTTTTTTCATCTTCTGAGGTCTAATTGCGTCCCGCTGCAGTTAATTTATGCGCCGATAGCTCCACTCGCGGTATTCCTGTGAAAAACCCTCCAAACATTCACAATCTTTTTTTCTTTAATTGGATTGGTATTGGCAGCACACAGCAGCTTCACCGCTAACATTTACCGTATTAAATTGTTAGACGGGCAAATATTTTTTTTAACTTCGTTTTTATTATCGTTTCAGTGGGTTATTTTTACCAGTTTTTTTGCATCTGACATTTGCTGATATTTCTGAGCTGTTTTCGACAATTGAAGATTATTTCAAATGTTAAAAATGAGAAAAAACATGACCGTCCAATCAGAATCCTGCTAGCTTTGTGTAGAAATTATACATTATGAGAAGTATAATTCATTGCAGTTTGTTGACCTTCGTTCTTTTTAAAATTTTATTATTTTTATATACTTTTGTTATTCTCATTTCATGTTTTGATTTTATTATTTTTGGTTAGATTTTTTTATTATATTTTACTAGTTTTATTCCCAAAGACTTACAGACTTAGTTAGAGCATTTTATTATTATTATTATTATTATTATTATTATTATTATTATTATTATTAATTATTATTATTATTATTATGTTGTTGTTTGATTTTGTTTCTGTATTTTACTTTCTTTGTGCAAGACTTTGGAAACTGCTTTGGTTTGTAAAATGTGCTGTAAATAAAGTTGTTTGTATTCAATATTATGATTATTTTATGACTATATATATGTTCATCTTTAGTCTATAAACATCCTAATTGTGTTTATTTGAATACATGTTAATTTTCATTTTTTTACTGTTCCAGTCACATAAAATGAATTTCAACTTGGGTTTAATGTTGAATCTATAGTAACATTAAAGGTGGAGTAGCTAACTTTTTTAGTTGTAATTTAGTAAACGTTGTGAAAAAAATGAGACCCTGAGTACTGTCTGAATTGAATAATAAATAATATTAGTTCTAATCAGGAGCTGAATGCTGCGCTCTGATTGGCTGAGCTTGGGAGTTCCTCTCCAGTTTTACTTTGTTTGTAAAAAGATATTTTTAAGCCATATGCAACCAAAATGAATACATGTCGACATTAACCATGTGTCGAAGTATTTATGAGAGGAAGTTGAAGATTTTAAACCTAAATCGTGTTTGTAGAGTGAAAATGAGCTACCCCACCTTTAATAGTAACCATAATACTGGTAAAAATATATGCATGTTTTTTTTCTCTATGGAAATTACTTGAAGTCACTGTATGGCTCTTTTGGAAACCAATTAGTTTGGCAACTATTATTTTTCATTATTTATTTTTGTCAAATTTTAGCTCAGGCATTGTTGCTTGAGGACCCAGGAAGAATAGTCTTTACTGCTGTAAAGACTAATGGGATCCAAATAAATAAATAAATAAATTCTGGAGGACCTATTTTATTAGAAGTTTTAGCTCTAGTTATTAAGAATTGTTTGTGTCTTAAGGGTAACACTAACAGGAAATACCTATACGTACAGAAGTTTTTGAATATTCACATTATTCTGCTTTAGCATTATGAGATTGACCTGCAATATAGACAAGCTAACATGTTAGCTACCTTAACAGAGCCAAACAGAAGAAAAGTGGGCGAGGCAGAATAAGGTGAATCAACAAGACAGAGCATATTCCAGGTAAAGCACTGATATCTCCATGGTAACAAGAAAGTGACTGCTCCTTTAATGCAGCTTTGCCATCAAAACTCAAAAGCTTGTGCAATGTTGCTAACATATTTGAGTTTTTATTATATATTTTTGATGCTGCTATTGTATTATTCTTTTATTTGTTCACTTTATGTTTTGTAAATAAATATGTGAAGTAGTCTGAAGTGCTAGCATAAATAAGACTAGAAAATATTACCGTAAACATTAAAAGTGTATCACAGCCATAAACCCACGGCTGACATAATAAGTGAAGACCTTTTAAGTGGCGTGTGTGCGTAAATGTGTCTGCTGAGTTGTGTGAGTATGTGCAAGGGATTGTGGGTATTTCATTTAAATCTGAACTAATTCACTAACAGCTCAAATGGGCTTGTTCTGCTAACCGGGGTCAACAGTTTCAAATGAGCTATTAAACCACTGCTGCAAGTGACAAATCTTGGAGTGCTGTTGGAGAGGCTCTTTAGCGCCTCACTCTCTCTCTCTCTCTGCTCTACTCTCTCTTTCTCTCTCTCTCTCTCTCCTCTGCTTCTTCTTTCTCTCTTCTGCCTTCTCTCCTTGCTCTATCTCTCTTCTGCTTCTTTCTCTCACTCTCCTTACTCTCTCTCTCTCTCTCTGCTTCTCTCTCTCTTCTGTTTCTCTCCTCTGCTCTATCACTCATCTGCCTCTCTCTCACTCTCCTTTCTCCTCTCTCTGCTTCTCTCTCTTTCTATCTTTCTCTCTCCCTTCTGCTCTCTCTCTGCTTCTGTCTCTCTCCTCTGCCTCTCTCCTCTGCTTCTCTCTCTCACTCTCCTTTCTCCTCTTTCTCTCTCTGCTTCTCTATCTTTCTTTCTCTCTCTTCTCTGCTCTCTTTATGCTTCTCTCTCTTCTGCTTCTCTCTCTCGCCCCTCTGTTCTCTCTCCCCTGTGCCTCTCTCTCTCTTCTGCTTTCTCTCTCACTCTCTCTTCCTGTTACTCTCTAATTTCTTTGAATTTTTTATATTCTCTTCCTCTCTTCTCTTCTGTAACTCCCTATCTATTCTTCCCTCTCTCTCTTCAACTCATACCCATACACTGTCAATCTTCTTTCTTTTTCCTCTCCTCCTCAGTCGAATGTTCTCTCTTTTTCTTTCTCCTCTCTTTTTGTTGCTTTTTTCTTTCTACTCTCTTCTTTATTGTCTAAAAATGTTTTAACTCCTCTTCTATCTTTCTTTTTCTCTCTCTCTATCTTTTTTCATTTGCATTCAAAGTCTTCTTATTTATTTCTCACCTGCGGTCTCCCTCCCTCCCTCCCTCCCTCTCTTTCTCTCTCTCTCTTCTTTCTCTCTTTCCTCCCTATACTTTTCTCTTTTTAACAACCCTTTCTTCTGCTTTTTCCATCTCTCCCCTTTCCCCTTGTTCTGCCTCTTCTTTCTCCTTTTGTATTCCTCCCTCTCTTTCTTTCTCCTCCTTTCTCTACCCGCTCCTCTCTTTTTTTCTCTCTCTCTCCCTTGCTCTTTTGCTTCCTCTCTCTGTCTCCCTCTCTCTCTTTTTTATCCCTCTCCCTTTATACTTTCCTCAACTCTCTCTTCCCTTTTGGCTCTCTCCTTTCTCCAACTTTCCTCTACTTTCCTCTTTCTCTCTCTTTCTCATGCTTCTTTCTCTCTTTCCCCCCACTCCCCCTTACCTGTTTCTTTACTCTCTCTTTCTCTCTCTTCTTCTCTTTGTTTCCTTCACTGTCCTCTCTTACATTTCTCTCTTTTCTTTGCTTCTCTCTCTCGTTTTTTATAACTTCTACATTTACATTAAAATACTGTTAATCGCCCCACTTAAATCCCGTAGCCACGCCCACTTTCCCTGCACACTTCTCTGGCTTCCTTTCCTTCGAGTAGGTGGCGACTTACAAACCCAGAAACAATGCCCGTATATTCATCAAACGCAGCTCACTCCATTTTTTCTTCTCCTTTCTTTCTATTCCTCCTTCTCTTCCTCCCTCTTTTTTTCCTTTTGTATCTCTGGCGGTAAAATATGTCTCGCTAAATTGTCGTTGACACATCTGCATAGTTGGTTTGGAGAGAAGTATTTGATTGCGGCTTCCATTTGCACTGACAGTGTTCGGGCTTTTGTGGCATATAGGATGTCTCTCTCTTTCTCTCTCTCTCGTAGAAGAAAAAGAGAATGAATAATTGAATTGTGTTTGAATGAAGAAAGAAGACAGATATATCAATTACTTCAGATTGTCAGGTGCAGGATCGGTTAAGAGAGAAGTGTGAAAAATGATGTTAACTACAGTTAGATTTGATTGATTGAATGGTTTATTTTGTGCATAGGAGCAAAGTATAGCTTACATCTCGTATCATCTGTATCGTTTGCATTGAGCACAAACAAAAAGTCTTAGTAACACCTTATGAAAATTACATCTTACACCAGCCTGAAGAAAGCATCAACAAAGGCTTACAGTATCATAATAATAAGAATACTTGCTTTGAAGATAAACTTGAATGTACAATTATAATTTAATGTCATTTGGTTGGACAGTCTAAAATATGTTTGCCCTTAAGAAAGCCCTCTTGTGTAATTTACCATAGAAAATGACATGTGTAGATCAGCAGATTACCTTTTATTTCATAATAATTTATCGATAAATTGCTCTAAAACAGTTTACAAAATCTACACGTCTTTGACTTAAATTGCTTGTTTTTATTGTTGAAAAGTCACAATTTTGAACCCTACATCTTTAACATGGAATTTGAAATGTTGCAGTAAACACAGACAAGTGGGCGGGGATAGATAATAGAAGAAAACCGGAATTTATAGTGCTGGAAACATGCATGAATCACTCCACATCCAACTCGATGACGAGAGATCAATATGTGCCAAATCCAACATACTAAGTATCTCAGGAGGCTCAGATTAAACAGAAATGTGTTTTTGATGTAAAAACTCCAATATCAAGTTTTATGATACTAAATTTTAAATAAAGGAATACACGCAGAGATAAGCCACTTCAGTGGTAGTGCTCGTCAGGTCAATGCATAGACTGTATACAGGTGGGTTTTCCACTGGGAGGCAGCAGAGAGAGCCAATGTACACTTTAGACAACTAAAAAACAAGACACTTTTTTCTTCTTTAGAATACCTCCAAACAGAGGTGGGAGACTGATTTGACTTGAATCAAGTCACACTTTTCATGACTTGTGACTTTTTTGGCTCCTGATCCCAAAATACTTGACTTGATATGACTTGAGTTTGAGTTGTTGTACAAAGATGCAAAAAAAAAAAAAAAAAGTGATAAAGTATAGCCCCACTCCCACCAAAACTAATTTTTAAGGACATTGGCTTCAGCTAATGAAGTGAACCCACTGTCATTCTGTCCCAGTGACACCAGTTATACTGCTGTTTATATTTAAGGACGTTTTAGGCAGATTTTAAAACCTGGTGTTCTTTTGTGCAGTTGTTCTTCTCACTTAAAACTAGAGTCTCAGTTATCAGAGGCTCAGCTTTACAATGAGTCCAGACATGTGTCTGTGCTCCAAAAGGTCAGAAACAGTTTTCGTTTGACTTTTAGATGATTTTGATGAGACATTTTAACAAAAATGGGGCCCCTCATTGTGGACTTAATAATATTTCTAATTAATTTAATTTATTATAGAGTTAATTAAATTTACAAGACACCATTTAAGAATTGAAAGTAACACTAGATGGTCACAAGAAGAAATTGTTTCAATTGTTAATTTGAAACAAAGTAAGGCTTCAAAACATTGCAATGACAAACCAGGTGTAAAGGAAAATGTAGATTTGTATTTAATATTAATGTTACTGTATATCAGAACATTTTTGCATTGTGCATTGATAAATATAGGACCAAAGAGCAAAAATGTATTTCAATTTACACTGCCACAGTAATGATCATTCAGACTATTTATGTTTTTATTTGGTCATATAAATGTATGACTTGATGCCAATGCAACAACTTGACTTGACTTGGCTGACATAAGACTTATTTGTGACTTATGATAAACCAAAACAAACTCCACATCTCCTTTTGCAACAACACCTGCAGCGTGTCGGCCATTTTTATTTTTTGTTTCTGCCGTTCTGGGGTCAGCAGAGAAACACCCCAAACCTCCCAGCGGGGATTAGCTGTAAATTGCTGACTATTTTCTGTTTTATTCTCCCTTTTAACCCAGCCTAAATGAGCCCACATCAGTAGCGTAGCGTT
The DNA here is from genome assembly GCA_038363315.1 of Mugilogobius chulae. Lineage (NCBI taxonomy): Eukaryota > Metazoa > Chordata > Actinopteri > Gobiiformes > Gobiidae > Mugilogobius > Mugilogobius chulae. The sequence goes on along the minus strand of CM076406.1, from coordinate 3,419,429 downwards.
CTTCCAGCTTGGTCAATTTGTACCGCGTCGCTATTAGGAGAATTTGCCCTGGAGATTTTCACATTTGGAAGTAAAATGGCTGGATCGTCGGTAGTAGCGGCTCGAGCATCTGTTTATTAGGTGGCCGTATTCATTTGTGTTATTGCCGCCTCCCTCTGTGATCAGAAGTAGGACGTGACTATAATTCTATCAGCGACGGAGACGACACACTGTGAACACAAAAGAAAATTGTTGGTGTTGTTGTAGCGTCGCTGTCCTCTGCGCTCACGGCTTGTGTTGTGGATGAGGCTGGGATTAAATACAGAAGATTGTAAGGATTTGGTCAGGGAAGCTTGGCCTGTGAGTTAGTAATGACAATGTAGGTGGTTTTTGGCAGGCTTTTAGGGAATTATTAAAAGTTCAGGTCTGTTTTGGGCATGCAACATGTTACAGGACATCTGCATCATTGTATTTGCTCAAGATAATGGAGGATTTATAGTGTCAATCTCATGTTTTAAGAGAGTTTGTTAGATTACATTAGCCTTTATTGTCTCCTCACAGAAAACATTTGTCAGGGACAAAGCATGCGTTACATACAGGTACATATCAACACATATTACGGAGAGTAACACAGTCCTCAAAGTAAAGAATTTTAACTCATATCCACAATGAACGAACAACAGTTGCACAACCTGTATGGTCTTAAAGTACAGTTTCTGGTGCCTAAAGGTGCAGTTAATATTGCACTCTATGCAGTGCAATAATAACTGCACTAAAAAAGGTTATTTTTTTTTTAAAGACAATTGTATTTTGATGGACATTATGAAAATAAACAACTTCTTTATTTTTATTTATTATTATCATTTTTTTAATCAATGGTTCTTAAAGTGGGGTTTGTCACTGGTCATTTACTTTTATTTTACTTTTTTTTTCTTTTGAGCTGACATCCTGACGTTGGATGTTTTTGATAGAAACAGCTAAACGAGGAAAAATGACCATTAGATTAATCATTTAATCAAACTTTGACATAAGTAAAATTTTTTACGTTGTTAAATGCTTTTTTGTAAATCTCTATAATGGCTGTGTATATATTTGTGGAACTTTTTCCTCTTGCTGCAAATATGGCACATGCAGATTCTAAACACCACCCACATTCCCGACCTAAATTGCTCTCTAAAGACATACTTAGATTTTATGTGTAATACATTAGCAATGTAAAATATGTTCAGATGCATTTTTGCTGGGTATTGCGTCAATACCAGACACAATGATAAAGTAATGCAATATATAAATCATGCTAATCTTCAATTAGTTTGTGTAGTGGTTAACTACAGCTGATTTTTTAGGTGATACCAATTGTGAAAAAAGGTAGCGAGTCCTTGGAATATTTTCAAACCAATAAGAGGTTCATGGCCTGAAAAAGTTTAACAAAATCATCAAAAACTTTTAACATTGATTTTAAAGAATATTCATCCATCAGAATCAATATTGTAACAAGATTTGAGAGTCTGTATCCATGAACATTCATTACATGGACCCTTTATTAGGCAGTACCCAGCCCAAATGGGTTTGAGGTACAGCAAAAAAATTTTTTACATCAAACTAACATAAGAGAATTAGAGCTTCAATTTGTATCATTAAAACAACAATTTCTTATCAAGTAATGAACCAAAACAGGCTGAACTGTCAATATATCAACATGTATTCATAGTTACTTCAGGAATTGCCATTATACAAAGCTATTTTTTGCACTGCCCCATATTATACTTTTACATTGGGCTGTCCCTTAATGACAATGGAAATATGACTGAAAATAAAAGGGTTACAGCTTCATTTTTGTAATAAAAAACACAATCTCTGATCAAATGGACCAAAAGGTGCCTCACGAATTATCTTTATAGCTGTATTTTTTGCCCATCCTACACTCTCCACACGGGACAGTCCCTTAATACTGATGCAAATATGACTTCTACCCATGTCACAATTTCCACTTCTGCTACAAATGACTGTGACCCAGTGGATACTTTTGACCTTTGCTCATTTCTACAACCAACCCCAAACCAGCCATTTTCAGACAACAAAACACTCGATATAACACCAAAAAAAGTTGTGGTAAAAGACAGAGAGGAAGTGCTTGTTATCTCCTCACTCACTCGGATGCAGCTGCCTCGTCTCACCTCTCCGACAACAACTACCGGCCTTCAACGACAAAAAATAAAAAAAACTAAACCGGCGATAACCTGCCCGACAAACGGAAGACATTTTGTGGACACGGTTTAGACGCAGTGACACTCCGCGGCGCTTTGTTTATTCTATATTTATGATTCCTCCCTTTCCCCATGCAGCTCCGTCTTTGATCGCTCAGAAGTGTTTTTGAAATCCGTCTCTTTTGTTCCTCCCCTCCTCGGTCCCTACGTCAATTTTTTTTTTTTTTTCAGACGTCTTCAGAGGAGTAAGCGTCCAATTCTGTCATTTCGGCGTCTGCTTTTGTGTGTGTGTTGGTGCCGTGGCTGTCTGCTCCACTGTATAGGAGGAGATGTGTAAAAGTTGAAAACCCAAACGGTCCATACGATAGCGGACTGACTTTACAGTGGTTATCTCGACGGGACGCTTTTGTTTTTGGCGATGGTGGAAAAAAGGCCGCGTGTCCGACGAAACTGAAGGGTTTTGCCCCAGCGCAGAGAGTGAAAATGAAACAAATGTAGGGTTTTGATGGTTATATGTGAGTGAAACTTGAGTTTATTCTCTCTTTTCAGGCTACATGTGAAGTGTGTGATATTTAAACTCGGACACAAATGTGTAAAAAGCAGGAATTCAATTTGAGGTTTAGAAATGTCATGCACAAATCAAGCTTTTAATCTATTGTTGTTATAAATTGCTTTTAATTGTATTTCTTCATTGGGGTTACTTATTGATCACATTAAAAATACCTGCAGCAATTGTCTTTTGTCTTTGTGTCAATCAAAAATGTGGAAACTGGAAAAAATAAAGTCGAGTTTTGGTTTGAAAAAAAAAAAAAAAAAAAAAAAAAAAAAAAAACATGGACATTTGAGACATGACATGATTGTTGGTCATATCTGAATAAAGCAAAAATAAACTTAAATGAAAGCATGTTGTGTTTGCTTTGTTTTTGTAGAAGGATAAATAAATAATAATCAAAGAAAAGTATCTAAAAATGAAGTTAGTTATCTTTCTAAAGTCTTACTCTTGCTTCTTCCCATAGAAATATTTGTTTGGGTGTAATATTCCTCACTATTCCATACAATTGATCTATGAAGATGGTTAAAAAGCATGATTTTAACTTTCTACAGTGATTCAATACTGAATATAAAACTGACACAGTATGTCTTTAGTATGTGCAATCAATTATATGTATATGTATTTGTTGTTGCTTTTTGCTTTTTGTTTTGCAGTAGCAGCTGGTTTTCCTTAAAAGGGAAGGGCTAAAGCAGACAAGCATGTTTACAGTAGTTTAACCTGAGGCCTTGCTGTTAGGTGGTTAAGGGCAAATGTTCTCTATTTATATAGCACTTTTCCACCTTTCAAGGCGCTCAAATTGCTTTACATTCAAGGATCCACTCACCCAGTGTACTCACGCAATGTGAGTTAAGTGACTTGCCCAAGGACACAACGACAATCTACTTTGTTGTCCCACTGTGGTGCCTGGAGTTCCAGCGGTCTCCCATCCAAGTACTCACCAGGCCCTTTCCGGAGAAAACATAGGTATTCAACGAAATGTAAAATCATATGATAAGCATGTTTTTATGCTGTTTTTACATCAATATTACGAAAAGCCAAAAACATAAAAAAAATAATCACAAGTTTTGGTTTAAGTCACGTGGCAACATTTTCTCTGGTTTAATAAGTAAACCTTGACCACCTCCAGTCCCATTCCTAAACTGACCCATTTTAGTAACTGAAGCCTAAACTTACCCAAAGAGAAAAGTTTGAATGATGTTGCGTTCCAGTCGTCCTCGGAGGTCGGAACTCGGATGCTTTCTCCGAGTGTTTTGTGTTCCAGTGGTTAAGTCGGATTACTTTTACAGTAATGAGCCAATCAAGTCATAAATAGCTTGGAACCTGCCAATACAGCCAAATACAGATCTCTTTATGTCAGTTTATCAACTCGACAATGCTGTTACATTTACAGTTTGTAAAACATCGCAAGAGTGAATTTCTGCTTTTGTTTACATTAGTTCTGTGTAGCCGTTAGCAACATTAGCATTGCAGCACATAACAGCAGGTTTATAACGGCAGACGCGCATAAGCAGTGCAGGAGCGAAGTCACAGAGGTGAGTGAACTGTAGAGACAAACTAAAGACAAAATAACACAGGTACGATCAGTAGTGAAGCTGTCGGAGGTTTTCTTTCTCAAAACGCAGGGCGCTGCCATGTTCGATTTTCTACCTCGGACGCCAAAATTCTCTCCGAGGATCCGAGTGAGAACTCAGAGTTTGAGTGCTGTTCCAGTGAGAATTTACAAGTCGGAACTTGGAAAACCGAGCTCCGAGTACCACTGGAACGCACTATAAGACTCTCCATAAACCAGATGGCTGCCGGAACTAGACATTTGTTGCTATAGGTTACCCTTTCTCTAGTCATCATAAAAACTCATTGATTTTACCCATAGAGAAAAGGACCTTCTATCTTTTACTGATTGCATTGAATCAAGTGAAATCTGACTTTGTGATTCATTAGTGTCATTTAAAAGCATTATTTACAGTTTTATATTTCTTCTCTTGTACAGTTCATGTCACGGTCACTGCTCTTTCTCACATCAAAACTCCATAATAAGTTGAGTTTAAACGTGAAAGTAAGATATCACGTTTAATTGCTCGCCGTATCAGTTAATTACGAGGTTTGAGGCGGATTAAAAAGCCTTCTCTAATATGTAAAACATGTCTCGAAGCAGGAGCTGAGTGAACAATAAAGTACAGTTGAAACCACATTTTGCACTTTGAGCTGTTACATTCGACATGGCTTCCTGTTCTGACCACACACACACACACCTGCCACAGACGTCTTTATACTGTTGTCTGTTATCTCTTCACTAAAACAAGGCAGCTTTTGGGTTTTAAAATGAGTTTTCTGTTCACAGAGCACATTTGAATCTACACAGGGCTGTAGTATGAACTAATAGAAGAATCTCTAGATATTTACATGAGATTTGTGATGAGGACCTTTTGTTTCTGTGTAGTTGTAGCTCCAACTTGTTTATTTTATCTTTGGACATTGAAATTTAAGTTTGATGTTTATAAACATTTGTAACCATTACCTGAATGTGAAAATATCATATTATTTGTAGGTGTATTGTGTCTTGTTTGCTTAAATCTATCCCTCAAAAAACATTTGTCAAAGTTCTCAAGGACCACTCTCTCTGACAAATGGATTTATGATTATGAGCACAAGCACTACTGAGAATCCATCTGTTGTGATCCCTGCCATATTGTAGCTGACCAATCACAGCCCAGCTAGAATCAACAACAACTTGTTTTTTCACTGTAGTGACGCTTTGATCAGACAGCTTCAAACGTTCATCACAAAATTTTTTTCAGTGGTGTTAAAGGACATAAATTGCGTCCTGTCAAAAACAAAGCTGGAGCTCTGTCTGTCTACGAGATACTATTCTTTCTCCTCTGGCCTCAGAAAACACCATTCTGCATTTCCCAGATTTGTGATGTCCTCAGTAGATCTCTGAGATCTCTGCACTATATTCTTAAATTCATAAATCCTCCAGACTTGTCTTGAGCATCTTGGCAGCGTTAACACATCAGGCAAGATCAAATGATTATTTCACCTTTTTTTTTTTTTTATTGCAGCCAGTCTTGTGCTCTAACTCAATTTCTGACATGGGAAACACATAACTGTCATGTGTTTGTTGCTACACTTTTATATAGTCACACTAATGCATAGGATGCCTAGGTAAATGTTCTTTAAAACTGTGGTTCTCAATCTTTTTTAGTCGCAACCCCTAAAATATGAACCATGCAGCTCCCCTCAATGTGATAAAGTTGTCTTTAGTCCAATGTTTGATATTATTTTGAAACCTTAAGCCTTTAAATGCATTGATTGGTTCATAAATCTGCATATTAGTTGAGGTCAAATCTTAAGAAGAACATCAGGGGCCTACCCTACCCCCTAGAACCACTGCTCTATGTAAGTAAGTAGGTAAGTAAAGCAAGGAATCTTTATTTGTATAGCACATTTCACAGACAGAGGCACAAAGCGCTTCACAGAGAGATGAACCCCTCCTCACTCAGTGATCGTAAGCTGCCCTGGGGCAGCTCAGCAGAGGTGATTCGCCTCAACACTTACCGCCTCAACCTCCGACTACCAAGACGTATAGAAGACTAAAAAAAATCCTACTGATATTTGTCTACCCACATTTATTATAATGCACATTTCAGTCTGACGTTAGCCAGCTTACAGAACCACATACGCAGCATAAACTTTGTGGTTATCATCTTGAACCTAAAGTAATGAAATTATGTAAAATCACTTTAGTGAGTGTACAGCGTTCTCTCTTCATCAGTTTACTTAAAGTTGTATTGCCTCATGTATGTTTGAGTAATCTTGTATTGTCCTGCAGCTGATGCTCAAGAGTTCAGAAATCTTGTTTTACCTCCCACCTATGCCCAACAACTCGTCTCTACTTACTTGCAAATGGCCATTGCTGATCTACTATAGGTAATTGTTTTTATTAAATACACAGAAAAGGCTATAATTTCATCAGTCTATCCAACACTTATGAGTTACAACTTTCCATTGGACGCCATTTTGAAGACTTTTGACAATTTAAAACTCAAGTAACGTAACAGGCAAATCTGTCAATCACTTTATTTCCGATCATTGCTCCTCTTTATTTCTGATGACCCGTTGCCCATTCTTCCTGTAAGAAAATCCACTCCAATCTTCCAACACTTTTCTTTTTTATCACACACATTGTTAGTGGATCTATAGTCGCTCTGCTCGCACAAACAAAGCAGAAATGTACAGAAACAGAACCAACAAAGCCTGGCTGCACTGCTAAACATAGATCTTAAAGCTCGACGAGGATGAAAAGCAAATCTTTTATGTGCGGCAAAAACACTGTCTTTTGTTATAAATACGTGTAGGGCCCGAAAGTGTCTAACCTTTTAAAGACTGTCGTACAACGCTAGCTGTGCTTTTGTGTAGCTTTGATGTACGACAACATTTCTGCTATAGACTAACTGTATTGTACAAGCCGGAATTAAAGAAAAGCTGCTGAAATAATGTCTCGTTTCGGCGGATTTTCTCGTTGGTATTTTGAAATGGAAATCCTAGATGTTTCGTTGCCTCGGGACACAGTTAGATTTGATAAAGAAGTGCCGCGTTGTGCTTATTTGCTGGACTTGTTGCTAAATTTGTCTTCAGAAACTGTCTTTTATTTGTGTTACAGCAGAAGATAACCTCACTCATTATGTGCAGGGATCAGTTTCATGTTCAGGTAATTCTGTCACACCTGTTTAGCGAAAAATATCGCGCTCTTGAACCTTATGACCGATTAAAGGAGACATACTGTACTTCCCAGTTCTCTCATCTTCATTTACTTAAAGTTGTGTTTGGATTGATTTTGCATGTTTACAATATGTATTGTCCTGCAGCTGATGCTCAGAAAATCATGTTTCATACCATTTACTTGTGATTAATGAGAAAAAAAATTATTAAATTTTATGTAGTCACTTTGTAACAATGAAATTCAGCTGTTTAAAATTTCTGAAAAAGTTCATTTTACAGTGGAGAAGCGAGGATTGTACTTCTGCTGTTTCAAGGGTTTGGACCTGGTTTGGTCTCATTTTTAGAATTCTCAATGCAAACCTATAGAGGACAGGAATGACAGTTCTACGATATGGCAGCTTTGAAAAAAAAAAAAAATTTGGTCCACACAACTCAAAAGCTGTCTTGCTCTGCACCGTGTGAGGTTTCGGGTACAGAAGGTGAACATGAAATAACATAAATTTTTTCTTTACACTTATTTTTATTTCTGCACACTCTTCTGATCGGATGTGCACGCCTCTCCTCTTTTTTACTTTATCAGAAGGTCTATTACAATAGCTGGCAGAGTGGATAGCGCTCTTGCCTCACAGCAAGAATGTTGCAGGTTTGACTTCCAAACGACCAGGGCCTTTCTGTGTGGAGTTGCTCCGTCTCTGGGTGGTTTCCCCTGGGCCTCAGGGCTGCTGCTATCACTGAGGCTGCTCACTGTAAAGTGCTTTGTGAGTCTTGTCTGTGAAAAAAAAAAAAAAAAACTTTCGGTTACTTATGGGATCAAACATTTAAAAAATGTTTTGCTACTAAGCTTATCTTGTACCGTTTTCATTTCATTTTTTTTATTTTATTTTAGCAGGACAATCTACAGTTCCATTATTCCAGTAGGAAAAGATGCTTGATCCAGATTATAGGTTGGAAGCTTATTTCCATCTGCAGTCCTTAAAAATTGCCATTAATTAATTTTAATTTAATTGACCTTTATTTAACCAGGGAAGTCCCACTGAGATTCAGAATCTCTTTTGCAGGGGAGCCCTGGGGGAGGGGTCAGGGGAGGCATTAATGGACATGTTTTTAGTTGTAGGAGGAAACCGGAGTACCCGGAGGAAACCTACGCAGACACGGGGAGAACATGCAAACTCCACATAGAAAGGCCCTGGCCGACCCGGGAGTCGAACCCAGGACCTTCTTGCTATGAGGCCAGAGCGCTAACCGCTTGCGCCACCGTCTCGCCCTTAAAGAGGGCTTATATACAGTGTACAAACATTCATACAACCTCCAGCTTTCAGTCAGACACTTTCTCATTCATTCATCTTTTTGTTGCAGCAGAAACGGTTTTATATCTACAATAACGTATAAAATAGTGCAGCGTTTAAGAATACTTTTAACACACAATTTACAACTAGATACAGATTTAAGTTTTTAAACTATAGCTAACTTGACACTACATTACAAAGTTTAATTTAAAACAATAACACTACAATATCAGTGCGTGCAGCTTTGGTTTTCATTGCATCACCTCTTCTTATCCCTGGAGAAAGTGTTGAAATTTGTGATTATAAAAGAACATGCAGATCTGTCTCTCATCGCTCGGATAATGTCATAGCATAGTGCAAGCAATAATACCACATTTGAGCAGGGTCACTTCGGTCAGTCAATAAACAGCCTTTAAAGAACTTCATACATATAATTTCACAAGAATTATACTTCAACAACCTGTTTGACATCTTCACCTTTATGTCATGATTTTGTCCAAATAATCCCTGTGGTCACTCCAAACTTTAAGTGGATAAACCTCTTTGAATTGGATTTCTATTAGATTATTATGTGTCCACTAAGAGGATTTCAAACTCAGCTGCGACCAGGGATAAAACATGTCACGGATTCTAAGTCATTCCATGTTTATTGCTTCAAAGTGAAACCAAAACGACCCCGTGTTTAGCCAAAGAGGAGTTTCCTGACCCCGAACCTTCTTTATCTTCATCTGTCCATCAACGTCCCGGGACAGTTAGAGAAGCCACAATAAAAGGTGGCTTTGATTGATTTCGCAGCTCAACAAGGATTAAATGGTCAGTAAAGAGAGATTTATCCGGCGCTTTTCTGCTCCTGGAGTCAGAAACACACACATATACACACACACACACAGAGGGTGCAGTTCTAGATGTGAGCTGTAGGGGAGCTGTTCTCTGTAAAACTCTCAGAAAAGGGTGCGCTGAAGTGCTGAGGCGACATCTCTCTGCCTCTGTCTCACACTAGAACAGCTTTGGAATTTGGAAGAAGCAGTATATGTATGTGTGTGTTTCTGTTAATATATGTATTATAGTATTTAAAATTATTATACTTTTGAGATGATCTAAATGATGATGATACGTTTAGTTATGAACACAGTAATTACACAATGATGGAAATGTTTATTCGAAGCATACAAAGAAAGGAGAGAGAGAAAGAAAGGAAGAAAGAGGAGAGAAGAGAGAAATAGAGAGAAAGAGGAGGAGTAAAGAGAGTTTAGTTGAGAAAAGGAAAAGATAAAAGGAGAGAGAAAGAGAGAGATGTGTTTTATCTGACAAGAAGAGATAAGAAATGTGAACCCATCATTTTAATAGTTTGCGAAGAAATAGTTGAGGTAGTGCAGTATTGTATTTAAGTTGTGTTTAATGAACAGATACTAAAACAATATGTATATAAAAAGAACAATGATAATGACACAAGTACACAATGAACAGAAACATCTGAGAAAAATGTATTTATGTAAATGGATTTATATCAGTCAAACACTATAACATTATTAACTACATTTAGACATTCGTATGATTGAGATTATTGCTTCTTAGTGTTTATAAACTGAACAACTGCAGTGCACAAATACATTTGAATGCTGACACCACACATTTATCTAATAATGTATGTATATACTATGTTTTATTTTATATTTAATGTATGTTTTCATTTTATTGTATTATTTCTTTATAGATTTATGTATGTATATTATTTATTAATTTAATTAATTAAGCACACTGACGGTCAGTAAATTACCTTTACACTGCAAATAATTTGGATTATTAAACTGAAAAGGGTTCATTTGCTTACGTAATGTAATTCATGTCTGTTCTTATAGAATTTGGCTTAATAGTGAAAAATCAATTAAGTTGTTTTTAGACCACAATCTGCATCTATAAGAAAAAAAAAAAAAACATTGCTAAAATATCAAATATTATTAAATTAAGGTCCAAATCCACAATTAAGCAAATTAAATATTTCTCAAAATTCACTTTTGCAGTGTAATGCTTCAGAAATTCTTAATGGACACAAACAAATGCACAAAAGCACACTATTATTGTAATAAAGAAAGAACAATGTGTTTTAAGTCTCTCTAGTGCAACGTGATCAATCATTTCAACATAATTTACAACTTTGCAACAAATATCATCCTTAAAAACACCCATCGTATTGAATTGAAGCATTACCACTGTCTTATTAGCAAATTTCCTCTAATCTCCACACATTTTCATCTAATACAAATTCCTTTACAATGCTAACCTACAGAGTCCATATCTTTAAATAACACGTCTGCATTGACACTGCCACACTGCAAAAAGCTCATTTCTATACAGTAGTATTGGCTAAAAAGATTCAAGAACAAATGCATTGAAACAAGACAGAAACGTTGAAATTAGTGAATTAATAGATCAGCAACTAAAAACATCACACAATCCATTTTTTTTGCGTGGCACGTGACAGCTGCACACTTCCCTATAGATCAGTTGTATTTGTGACGGGAGGGCAGAATGTGTGGAGGTTTTAAAGGGGCGTGATTGACAGCGGGGCAGAGCGGGGCGATCGGTAAAGCCGCCGAGGTTAGTGACTGGATGTAGAGCTCAATAAAGCATCGATTAACAATTACTACACACTGCATACATAAGCAACGAGTGTTTAAATCACGCCACGGACACGCACTGGGGTTTTTCTGCTCTTATTTATTCAAACGTCACATGAAACTGGAATTAAAATAAGACTAATTAGGGTTTATTAATTATTAGTTATGGTTATTGTGGTTTTGAATGTTTGTGTCTTGTGTAATAGTTTGTGTAAGTAGAAGTATAAATGCATTTTGGTTGTTTGATAGATTGGTTGGAGGAGAGTGTGAAGAGATGATGTATGAGAGAAAAAAGAGAGAAGAGAGGGGAGGAGTTAGAGAGAGGAGAGAGAGGAGAGAGAGAGAGGTGTGGCTGAGAGAGAGGGAGGAAGAAAGTAAGGAAGGGTCAGGACAGATACAGAGAAAAAGATGGTAAGAAGATGGTAAGAGAAAGGGAAAAATGAGGGTGAGAGACAGAAAGACGGAGAGGAAATAAATAAAAGAAAGAAAGAAGAAAGAAGAAAAAAGGAAGGGGTTTGGGAGAGAGAAAGAAAATAATCAAGTGTGTGTGTGTGTGTGTGGTGAGGAGAGAGAGGGAGAGAGGAAGGGCGAGAGAGCAGTGGCAGAGAGATAGAGAATCAAAAGAAATGGGAAGAAGAAAGTAAGGAAGGGTCAGGAAAGAGAGAAAAAAGAAAAAAACATGGTAAGAGGATGGCAGGAGAAAGAAAAATGAGAGTGAGAGAGACAGGGAGGTAAAGAGAGATAATCAAAAGAATGGTGAGAGGAAGAAAGTAAGGAAGGGTCAGGGAAGAGAGAGAGAAAAAAGAAAGAAACTGACGGTAAGAGAAAGAGAGAAAATGAGGGTGAGAGAGAAATACAGAGAGAGAGAGAGAGAGAGAGAAGTGGTGTGGTTGAGAGAGATAGAGGAGGATGAAAGTAAGGAAGGGTCAGAGGGTCAGGGGAGAGAGAGAAAAAAAGAAAGACAATTAATGGTAAGAGAAAGAAAGAAAATGAGGGTGAGAGACAGAAAGAGAGAGATGTGAAAAGGAGAGTATGAAAGAGAATGAGATACAGAAAAAAATAATCAGATGTGTGTTTGTGGGAAGAAAGAGAGAGCGACAGAGAGAGAGAGAGAAAAGAGAAAGAGGGTGAGAGAGAGACAGACAGGGCGAGGGGGAGAGAAATATGGAAAAGGAGGGTATGGGAGAGAGTGAGATACAGAAAAAAATACTGAAAGAAGTGGTGTGATTGAGAGAGAGAACGAGAATGGGTGAGAGAGAGAGAGAGAGAGAAAAGCAGGGAATGAAAAGAATGGTGAGAAGGAGAAACTAAGGAAGGAAGTGTCATTCATTCATGGAGAGTGAATAAAAAGAAAAACAGAAAAGAGGGAGAGAGAAGGAGAAAAAATAGATGTATGAGAAAAAAACTACAATAAAGGAAACAATGGCACGAGAGATAAATGAAGGTAAATACAGAAGAGAAACAAAAAGAAACAGAGATAAAAAATAAAGAGAGAGATGGGGAGAGAGAGAGTTAAAGAGGAAAAGTGACGACTGAATCCAGACCATAAACAGAACTAAACTTCAAACGAGTGTGAACAAAGTCTTAATTTGCAGTTATAGCTTCAGTTGCTCTTTTTGTGTTGGTGCAATATTATCGACTAAAACGATAAAAGTCAGTATAGCAACCAAATATAAACACGGATACGTCCAGTGGAGCAGTAAATGACAGTCAAAGTCACAACAGACCCACAGCAGAGGTGAGAGAGAGAGAGAGAGAGAGAGAAAGAGAAGAGAGAGAGAGAGGGGAAGGGGGGGGGGGGGCTTGTTTTATTTATTTATTTGCATGCAGCTGACAAAAGAGGGCAGTATGATGACATTGACGTAGTGAGGAAAGTTTAACTTCAGTGCAGAACCTGTTCAGTGTGAGTGAAGGAGAGAGAGAGAAAGAGAGAGAGAGAGAGAAAGAGAGAGCATGTACTTTTGAGTGACAAGAGAGAAAGAGATTGAGTAATGTTATAGGGTCTTTTTTCAGATTTTTTTGGAGAAATGTAGTAGTTTCTATTCATACAGTATATGTTTGATCTGTGCACAGAATTACCCATTGCATAGGACCTAATATCATGGCTCACAAAAAATATACTTTATTTGGACAATTTTTAGCTAAACATTGTTTTAAGTGAGACTAATCTAGAGCAGAAATTATCATAAATGTTTTTAATTGTTCAATTTGTCTGTACTGTTTTACCCAAAAATGCACTGACATAATTTTATTCAAAAATGCTTAGCAACATTTAGAATAAGTGACATTTCTTTATTGTATTTTTTGTTGTTGTCGTGGCAACGGCTTGTCTGCTAACAACAGTTGATGATTTAGGACATTTTAACTGCAACAAACAGACTCAAAAACATCTGTTTTAAGAAGAAAAGGTAATAAGTTCAACTGTGTGTGATTTCAATTGTCTGATAAATGTGAGAGGCTAAAGTCTTGTTGTTTATCTGCTTTACAACTGTTGACTTGATTTTCTCTTTTTACATGTCAGTTACAAACCCAGTGCTCAGTAGACTTGTTGTGGGTTGAATTTGTTCTCAAACTGTAGTTTATTTGTTTTAGCTGCTTATTGAACTCTTACAACATAAAATGTTATTTCTCTCCATTAACTCTCACTCAGCATGAACATTTAGAATGCTCTTCATGTCACCAGCATAACATAGTTTTACTTCTACACTGTAAAAAATCATAAGGACTACGTGATGCGTGATAATTCACTTACAGTAAATATGCTTAAGTAGCATTTTAAGGCAGAAATTATATTTAACATTAAGCTATCTTGAACAAATATTCAAATTTCAGAAGACTTAAAGTGCCACAGTTTAAGAACACAGGCTTAGTGCATCATTTTGAGTGGTCAGACTCAGAACAATGACCTCAGTAACTCAATAATAAAACCTTGGATACAACATTTTCAAGTTGCAAACCTATCCAATACTTCCTCACTTTCACGACTCCTTTGGCACAGGGTAAATATCTTCATGCATTCATCTTTGGCTGCAATTGTAGCTTAAGAATGTCTTTTTACAGAATGCAAAGTGAAATCTGAATGGATCACCAGAGCAGCCAATCAGAGAGCTGCTTTCTGATGTTGATGAGAAATAAAATGCATTATTATTCTATTTAGAGATCAAGGGTTAGAGAGAGAGAGAGAGAGAGAGAGAGAGGAGAGAGAGAGAGAGAGAGAGAGAGAGAGAGAGAGAGAGAGAGAGAGAGAGAGAGATGCAGAAGAAAGAAGCAGAAAAGTGTCCACAGGCTTATGCTAGAGACAGAGAAAGAGGAGATAAAGAGAAAAAGACCAAGAAAGAGAGAGACAGTGTATTGTGCGTGTGTGGAGTTCAATGTATGAATCACTCAAGCGTGTGAATGTGTGTGTGTGTGATGAATTAACATACATGCTTCTTCATAATATCAAAGCCTATGAGTGAACACACATGAGCTCCACCCACTCATTTACGCCCTCCTACTTTGTCTTAGCCACGCCCCTTTCAGTGTAGGCATGACTTTCATTTTCACATGTGTAAATGACTGTTTAATGCTGAAGCCCACAGGTGCAAATTCTCAGTCTAGACACGCCATTAAAACAGTAAAGAAACCATTTAGGGCAAAACAAAGCAACATGTGCCCCAAGTAATGAACTTTCTGATCTTTAATGTAAGTGTGTGTTGTTTTGGTATTGTGTAACAGAGTCCAGCATTGTTCTAGCTTGTTTAGTTCAAATGTATTTGATCATAAATGCAGTGTTCCCCTATTGATGGGCTGGTTTACGCCCAAATAATACATTTTATACCTAGATTAAATATATATTCCAAGTTTATGCCTATCATTAACGGTGTTGGGAGTAACTCATAACTGAGTAACTCGAGTTTACTTGCATTAACATTTATTGCTTTTATATTCTAAAAGTGAATCGAAACACCACTAAATACTGTCTGCTGGCTAAAGGTGAATAAAATATTATATGTTGTGACGTCACATTTCCATAATTAACCAGTAGTTAAGTGTAAATCTAACATGAATAGTGTTGTACAATGTCTTAACAAATGGTGATGATTAGCTCACAGTAGTGCAGTTACATTTTTAGACAGTATTGTCATACAATGTCTTCTCACCTGTACCTAGGAATATATAATGTACACATTTACAGTAACTTACCCAAACTGATCATTAGTAATTGGTGACTTTTAATGCTGTTAAAGCACTTACACTGCTCTGATGTGTCTTATAAAGATATTTAGAAATGATTGCATAAAATTATACAACAAAAAAAAAAAACTGTAAATCAGTGCTGGTAGTGCTGTGGGGCACCTTGACTTAATTTTGAATGGTAAAGAAACACTGATATGTGTGTTTGTCTTCTCTAGTCCTCACTGTTTTTTTTTTAAGATATGCATCTTATTCATCTTAAAAAAAGAGATGGAATTTGGCATTTAGACATATTCAACAGGCCTTGAAGTCCTTTCAACTGAAAAGAAGTACTTTTTGAAGCCATTGTGAACAAACATTTAACTTTATTTACACTGACAAAAATATCTTGAGCTTTGAGGTTTGTTTCATGTCGATAAATCAAGTAATTACCAAACAAAAAAAAAAAAGTCTGACAGCTAAAAGCAATTTACCATAGAGTTTTGACCTGCTTCACCTTGATGTTAAACTGGGTTCTACTCTGTGACCAGTGTGGTGAAGAATACTTACAGAATACCAAATACATGCATTAAAATGTATTTTGTAATGAAGTCCGGACACAGTTTGTATTCTGGATACTTGAACTACTTTCACGTTGAATTGTATTACATTTATAAGACACATACATTCACTATTAGAGCTGTTTTATGCTATCTCACAATTTATGAAAAACTAAAATTGTAAACTGTGTTGTGTTTCGTCCCAACACTGGCTGAATGCCTTCTGAACGTACCTATTGTCCTACGATTTTCAGTCCTGTTATGTCTGACTATGATGCCAACCCTGCTTGACACTGATGTATGATTTGTCCAGAACGCTGTGACATCATGTGAACGCAGCCTATCGCCCTCCGGTTCCTGGTTCCAGAGCGGTCGGTCTATGATGCCATCTCTGCTGCAGCTTCATGTTGGAACAGGCTCCTGGTGAGTGGCGCCAACTTGGCCCGCTCTGCCAGGCATTCTTCAGATTTCATTAGGTAAGAGCTCATTCACTACTGAGGCTAAACCTGCTATTAGGCCTGGATCACACACACGTTTAGAAAGGGCTGGGAATCCGCAGCGCACAAGTGGGCGCAATTCACTTTTATTAAATGAAAGCCTTTGATGAGGGCTATTAACAGACAAAAAGGCAAAGTGTGGTTAAGAGCAACAAGCAAAGAACATGTAAAGCCGGACACAAGTGTATGTTCTTATGTATACTACTGAATTTACTTGAAGGGCTCCGTTAAAAGCACAGCAAACAAAACATGTATAGACTGACTTAAAGATACACTTGTCACTTTCTGAAGGTGAAAAGTCAACCTCACAATTGAATAAAAATAGGAAGTTAAAATTATGATTTAGTACATTCTTATTGGGAACTAATGTGAGGAAAAAATAAAAACGCTAAAGAAGCTGCTTTTCTATAGAAGCAAAGAGGAAGAGGCCAAATAGCAGTTCATATTGTGGTCATGCAAGCCCAAATTGCGTCTTAGAAAAAAAATGTATTTCAACCTATCATAGGCACTTTAAAGCTGGTGTCTGATTTTGGTTGTTGTGAATTAGTAAATACTGTCTTTTCAACCACAAAGTATATTATAAACTCAGCACATTTTCACAAAATCAGAACAGTGTGTATTGTATTGTATAACAAACTATTATGTTCACACAGATGTCCAAAAGCAGCAGTCTGATTGGCTGTCCTGTGGTAGTCCACTCCAGTTTGACTTTGCTGTCTGTGAAAATATGTTCTTAAGCCATAAGTGTAGCAAAAATTAATGCAATTATGTGCCGAAAGATTTGTGAAAGTTAAATACCAATTTTTGCAATGTAAAAATCAGGTTCAGCAGCTTTAAGTTTGCAGTCAACATTCTCATGACAGTTTTGACCATCTATATGTTTTGCAATTTATAATTAGAGGGGTTAAATTATATTTTTAATTCTGATTCTGATCTGCATAAACTTGAGAAGACAAGATGTTGACATAATAGATGTTGTAAAATGAAAACATGAATAGTCACTAAGAGAAAATGTGTTAAATTACTTTATATATTTGTCATGCCAAAGTGCAATGTTTTATTAGAAAAGATGAAAAAGGTGGCTCTGGCCTTACGACATTCTCACACATGAACACAACCTATTCTGTCTGCTGTGGATCTGTCTTTTGGCTCAAACGTCCCCAGGCCTCGCAGACCCTCCCTCGCCGGCTCTCTTCACCCTCCAGTGAGCACTCTCGCTGGGGGACACTTTGACTGTCCATGTGTGCAGGGGCCAAACAGCTGGGCCCTGCGTCACACTGCTTTTGTCAGGACATGTGTCTGTGGTTAATAGTGCTGTAAGGTAAACTGTCCACATTTAGAATCTGGATTGAGAGACAGAATAAAAGGCACATTACAGAGTTTTCTTCACCTCAACCCCTCCCACTTTTCTTGGCTGCGTACTTCCTGTTTAGCTGTGGGTTTACATTATATGTGTTTGCGATTGTCCCACAAGACAAACATGTTAACAGAGCTGAACAGGAAGTGCACTGCCAAGAAAAGTGGGCAGGGCAGAATAAGGTGAGTATTTGATTGCTCTGGAACTCAATGTTTGAAATTGATATACATTTCAAGAAAAGTTAAAGTTGTTTGACTCTGGCATTTTTACTAATTTAGCCTTGATTTATTGAAGAGATCTAGATTATTTTCCTTGTTTTAAAGTGTTTTAAAGTGTTTTGAACCAATTTCAAGACATATTTTCTTATTTTGAGCCAAACTATTTGTCAACAGGTTAAGAAAACTGTACCTAACTCGTTTGCATTTATGTTCTTCTTTTATGCTAAATTTCTTATAACCAGTAAAAAAAAAAATGGACATATTCTAATTTACATCAGCAATTAAATCGTATCCAGTTAAAACAGGTTAAATCTGGATTAAATTGTAAGTACATTTTTGGAGCGTATGCCTAAAAAAAACAATACTTTTGAGTCATGTACTGTTTGACCTCAGTACTAGTCACTTTGAAATACCTTAATACATAGTTTAATAACATAATTCTGTGTCACTCTAAAGTTTGTAACACACTTTATGAAGAAATAAAATAATTTTCATGAGACAAAAACATTTGTTTACAGATTATATTAAAGGTACACCGTGTAACTTTTTGACCGAAATATAAACTTGAAAAAAGCCATGTTTTTTTTTTTCTTTGAGACATTAAATAAATAATACAAATATATAACTTTTTTCAGAGTGAGCTTGCATGGCCCCAAAATGAAATCTTAGAAAAGTTGCTCCTTTAGACATTGTTTGACTTTGTAGCATAAAACATATTTATCCACTATATAAATGTTCTAAATAATGATTTATCTTTCTCTTTCTACTGAATAGTGCAGTTGACTTTTTGCCTTCAGAAACTTATACGATGCACCTTTAAAATACTTTCTTTTGCTTCTAAACTTGTCTCCCAAAATCACAAATTTACTTTTCACAATAGAATGAACTAAAGACCTATTTTTGATTCTAAAATTTTCACAATTCTTCAGTTCTTATGATTTTGTTTTGACTTGAATAACCTCAATTAATTCAACTCTTTGTTTCATCATTTAAAGTGGCACTGTATAAAAGTCAACTTTTCAAAAGCAGAAAGATAAAATAATAAGTTGAACATTATTATTGGTGACACATACATTTTATGCCATCACGTCACAAAATACAGCTAAAGGAGCTGCTTTTCCATGGATTGTTAATTCTGTGGCCATGCAAACCTGCTTAGAGTAAAGTCACATATTTTTAATAATTATTCAGTGCCTCAAAGACATTAAAACTTGAAAAGCATGCTTTTATGTTAGTTTATTTTTTGGTCAAATGGCCTACCTTTAAAGTAACATTGAAGGTAGAAAATCACAACAAGTAACTGGATATAAAGTTAAAACTATACTTTTGAATATTTCCCGGAAATGGTTTCATGTCATAATGTGAAGTATTACTACTCAACATAAAGTAGTATTTGACTTAAAATGGCCAAATCTCAACACATTTAAGACACACACTTCACCAGAGCGACCTCAACAAGGGGCAAACCTGAAGCGAGCAAAAGAACACATTTTGACGTCATAATTTGCCTTCACAGAGTCCATAAATCATGTGGAGCGGAGAATCCAGCCTCTCTCTCTGGCCTCACTTCACCACAGTCACAGTGGCTTTGCTCTGAGCCGCAGACTCTGGGTAACACTCACTTGTGGTGCGGGCAAATGTGAGGCTTCAGGACAGACATCATAACTCATGTTCAGGCAAATCAAAGGGCTCAGTGTAGAGTAAGGCTAAAGACATGATGGCCTGCTGATCAATTAGTCAACATGGAACTGGCTTCAACACAAACTCCACTCCCTAAACGCACAAGAAAACACATATATGAAGGTACTAAAAGAAACAGAAATGATAAAGTGATAGATTGTGAAGATCAAAAGTGACTTGCCAGATTCAGAGGGATTATTTCTTTATCAACATAGGGGATTCTCACGCAACAAGTTAGTAGAAAGAGCCGCAGCTGATTGACACAAGCTGTAGAAGCAACACTCGCCAGCGCAACACAGAGAAAAACACTGTTTCAAGCTTCAGGAGCCAGATGTCCATGTTACAGGTTCATACCTGATCCACACAGCTAGCTCTCGTCTCTGTTGTTTTATCAAAGAAGTTTCCTCAGCCAGTGTAACTTTTTTGCAGGTGAGCAGAAAGTGAAGTTGACCTATTGTTTATATCCCAAATAGAAACATTCAATAATCTTTTGGAGCATTTTTTATACAGTAGTGAAAGGGACATTTCTATGAAAGCCAGCAGGAGAAGGCCCTTTTGACCTTTTAAACCAGGAATGTCCCTCTGAGATTCAGAATCTCTTTTGTAGGGAATTCCTGAAGGAGCATAGTGGACATTTTATTAGCGGTAGGGGGAACCGGCGCACCCAGAGGAAACATGCATGTTTGGGGAGAAACGAAGAATATTGTGATACTGCAATACTAAATTGTCTCAATATATATTGTTGTCATCACCTGCAATATGAAACAGCATGACTGGCATCAAAATAGTTCAGAACATTAACAATCATTTCATGCAAAAAGTATTTTAACTAACAAAGAATCACGACTTGTATGGTGAGAGCACAGTTTTATCTGAACCCATGATTTTGCACCAAAAAAAAAAAAGTAATTACCCATTTTTGACCAATTATTAGACCAATGAACTCCCCCAGACAGAGTCTTTAAAAATGTTGTTAGCCTGTTAGCGTTTTTGCTTTTTTTTTTTCTAAA
This sequence comes from Mugilogobius chulae, assembly GCA_038363315.1. Classification (NCBI taxonomy): domain Eukaryota; kingdom Metazoa; phylum Chordata; class Actinopteri; order Gobiiformes; family Gobiidae; genus Mugilogobius; species Mugilogobius chulae. The sequence goes on along the minus strand of CM076406.1, from coordinate 3,398,590 downwards.
TTATTATTACACTCAGACAACATTGTGTTCAGTTCACTATGGTAGGATGGTGGGCAAGATTCAGTTAGTCTATTGTTTGGGTAATTTTGTACATATTCAATTTTCTAGTTTCTATAAGTGATTTTACCACTTTTTGCACTGGAACAAAACAATATAGCTGCCCTCAATTTGTATTCAATGTTTGGCCTAAAACTACGTGACGTGAACAATACCAAGCTCTTCTTCTCCATCTCCAGACTCCAGATTCTCTTTTCAGATAAGTTTCAGTATATTTCAGTTCAGTTGCATAAAAATATAACAGTCCATACATTTACTTGATTTCAAATGAACAATCCTATTGCCTTAAGGGTTAGCCGTCTCCAGACCCAATTCAGACCATTTCTATGCTCAAATTATCTTCACAAATTAGCAATAAATATTTACAGTTTGAGTCCTTGGACCTTCTCCTGACATATTTACTTCTTTTTCATATATCCATTATTTCCAGCAGCTGTTTATGCTTTAAATTGCTGAATGAAGTATAATATAGACCCATTATCCAACCAAAGACTTACACCTACGAGACTCCAATCGCCGTGTCCTTCGAGCTCCCGCGTTTAGCCCTGACCACCTTTACTGTAAGACTTTTAACCACCGGCTAATTTCCCGTCAAATTCGGTGGGCGGAGGGAACATGCGCGCGTGAAATGTGGGAGTCAAAACCCTCTGAACGGGGCCAAGTGTGACCAGCGAATCTTCCACGCCGCCTTAAATGGATTCAGTACAGGAGCCCCCTCGGGTTTCCCTCGAGACAGCCCCAAGTAATACATCATATTGCTCTTAAAATAGCTATTAACCACAGCGAGCGGGGGGGAGGGACGGGGGAGGAGGGGTACGGGCAGGGAGGGGCAAATTAAGCAATACTCACGAAGTCATTCTCATACAATAAGTCACCATTAACCCTCGCACTAAAAGGCTGGCTGTCTCTCCCCATTATGAGCGCCTTTAATTGATTCTCCTACTCCCTTTGCGCAGAGGAAAGTTGCAGATGAGGAAGGAGCGCTTCTCTTTCTCAGCTCGTCAAGGCTGTTTCCAGTCGCAACGCTGAATGAAAACACTGCAAAAAAGGAACGTATATGAAGAATAAGTTGAATTTAAAATGTAATTCACGTTGTTGACAAGCTGAAGTGGATTAGTTATTTGGTTCTTTCAATGATTCTCAAACTGGCATGTAACTTCATGTTCTTTTTTCTGTTCAAATTATTTTCAACATATTTTACATGTGCTAAGACTTAGTTGACTTCTTCTGTTTTCAACACAGTATTACAAGGATGCGTATGTATACCATGACACATAAATAGAATAGGATGAGCACGAATTCATGTCATTTTTTATGTTTGGTTGAAGCCACCTCAGGACACTTTCTTTAGGTTTAACGAGTAAGTTTAGGCATCAAGTTACTAAAATCGGCAAGTTTAAGGTTGGGGCTTGGGGTAGGTTGAGATAAGAAAAAAGATTTTGTTAATATTCATAAAAAAATAATGTTTACAACCACCATAGAAATTAAATGGGCCTGCAACACGTGTCATATATACACAGAAAATGTGAAACTGGCTATTCACATGTCCTGTTATGTTGTGGTAAATAAAAGCATTCTTGTAAGATCAATTTTTTTTTTTTTTTTACTCCTTAATAGGGGTTATGCACTAAAGTCTTCCGGTCTCAAATAGACATAGGTCGCTACATCCGGTGGCTTAGTTGCCATTAAACAGTCACAGTCGAGGCCTGTCCAACATCTTCAGGAAGAAGGACCAAGAAATTCCAGATCTTAGTTGCATGAAACTGAAACGCTGATTCTCTACGTTTAGTCCTGACTCTGGTCCATGTTTAGTCCTAACTCTGGTTCATGTTTAGTCCTGACTCTGGTCCATGTTTAGTCCTGACTCTGGTCCGTGTTTAGTCCTGACTCTGGTTCATGTTTAGTCCTGACTCTGGTTCATGTTTAGTCCTGACTCTGGTCCATGTTTAGTCCTGACTCTGGTCCATGTTTAGGCCTGACTCTGGTCCGTGTTTAGTCCTGACTCTGGTCCATGTTTAGTCCTGACTCTGGTCCATGTTTAGGCCTGACTCTGGTCCGTGTTTAGTCCTGACTCTGGTCCAGTAAAAAGCTGCTGATGTTATTGACTTGATGTGGCTGTTAAAGTTCAAGTCTGAGTCCATTATTACGCACAGATTTCTAACTTGCAGGCACCACCCTAGAGAACATTTGTGAATAAAATTTACTCTGAATCACACAAAGTACATGTAAGGAATTATTTGGTTTGCTGTGTACCACTAAATCTAAATTACTTCTGGATTATTTTCACTCTGAGCAGGGAATGTTGCTAGACACCTTGCACCCTCCTGAAGGAACCAGAGTCGAAGAAACACTGCCATCGAAAATATTATAAATGTAACACTTGTACACCAAATTACGTCATTATATGAAAAAGGCAAAACACACAGAAATATATATTTAAACATTTTCTAAACTTTAGACTTAAATTCCAACTTGTGAAAACTCACCAAAACAAGATGAATATTCAAATCCTAATTGTTTTAACTCTTTTTGCAGTGCACTTCAGTGGATCGCAGTCGCAGAGCCTAATCCGTCTCAAATTGCCAGCGTCAGAAACCTATTCACAAACTTTATGTCCTGTGTATCTCCAATTAAAACGGCCCAGAAAGATAAGTATGCTAATGAGCTAGCGGGATGGATATGTGATACGCGGAGCTAATCTGTGGCTGTAAAGGGTGATGGGGGAATTAAGATTAGGGTTTTAATCCCAATATCCATTACGCCACTGTCCCGCGCCGGGCGAAAGTTAACACGCCACATCAAAACAAACAACCCCGTCCGCGAGATGGAGTTTGCTCAAGATCCGTGATTGAAATGCTATCCTTCAAATTAACATACATGCATGCAAACGAGCCCTTAATTAATTCCGAAATGTATTTTTGATTAAATACTCCAAACGATTCCAATCTTGACCGGGAAGAAGAAAAAAAAAAAAAACTTTTAATTAATTTTGCCCGTTAAACCTCATCAACACTTTGAATAGATCGCAATTAGGACGCTTCTCTCTTGTCTTTCTCGACGGCGGAATCAGAAATCATTGTTATCGGTTTTGTAACGCGACCAGTGCGAAACAGATGAGGCTACGATAATAGGCCAGCGTCCTGATTTCCATACAAGGAGTCAAATAATGCAGCTAATTGGAAGATATTCTAATATTGATTAAATTAGACAGAAAAACACTCGTTTCATTAAGACTCTATGATATGGGCTAATTCTGATCATCTTCTGTGTCTGTGGGATTACCAATTAAAAAGGCTTTGTGAGTTGAGGAGGGGAAATGAATTGACGCCTATATCGCTAGATGTTTACCAAGGTTGCGTTTGTGTGGGAAGTCATACTTAATGATGTATTCATACGCCGAGTCCGACTCCACAACTGTGCTCTCCTCTCAATTATGTGAAGAGGAAGAGCTGAGAATGGAAACTAGCGTCAAGACCTGAGCGGATAAAGAAGTAAGCAGGAGTTTTGTATTGTATTGTGTGGACAGAAACCTGTTACTGAGTGGTGGCACACTTTTTTGGTTGAGATTTGGAACTTTTTTGCTGTTGCACAATAAATAATTCACTTAGGGTTAGAAAGGTGAGGCGTTAAACTGGGCAAAATGTGAACTAAACCTTCTGTTCCTGTTGTTTTACTGCTTTTCTACTACTGTTTACCCTATTATCTCTTTCTATGACACAAACAAACTCAATGTTCAGCAGCAGTTTTGATTGTTTCTATTTATTATAAATCCAAAACAGCTTTCTACTATTTTAGTGTTTTGAGTTCTTACATAATTCAATATAGTTTGTCATTCATTTTTGCCACTAACTGCTGACATTTGCATAACCTGTGGACACAACTTGAGTCAAAGAAGACCTACCAACCTTGCAAGGGAATAATCAAGTTCACATGTGATATACCCTTCATTTTCATGGTTCAAAGTTAAAAGATTTTTTTTTATATATACAGTATATATTCAGGCAATATCAAGTCAATCCAACAGAAAAAAAGACTAAAGACATTCCTAATCTACTCAAGACAAGCCCATGCAATCAAACAGTCAACTAAAAGCTCTATTTTTTTTTTTTTTTTGCAAAACCATCAAGTGTCTCAATGAACTTACCTAATATTTGATCCATAATGCACTCACATGACCACAGGCTCACAGAATTGTTCTCAAAGAAGAAATGCAGGGAAACAAATTGTCATGTAAAAAAGTGAGGCAATATTCAAATCTTAATACAAATGTGGTTAGTAAAAGAGTGAATGTGAAAATGAAAGCTTACAATAGACATTTTAGCTCTTTTCAAAGCAGTTTTTCCCATGAATAACATACTTGATCTTATTTTTTTGCATATCCTCAAACAACATTCATGATATCACAAATGTGGTATATTGCCGTATCTGGTTAAGTTATTTTCAGTCTCCAGGAAATGAATATAAGTCAGTGTAACGTCCCCAAAAGAATGAAAACTCAACATGTGTGGCTGTGTGGGTGAGACAAAGACAGAAATAGTATCTACAGAGTTGAACTGAGCCTGGATTATTTGATTTGAAGTATTTCAGGGAAGTTTTATTTCAAGTTTCAAACAATGGAATAAGAGCAAGACAAGTCCTCTGTTCAATACATATCTGAAACTATTTATCAATGTGTCTGGTTGCTTCAGTCTTTCGATCTAAAACATGTTCTACAGTATACAGGTTCATTCTCTAGACCTACTTTTAACCAAGACCCAGTAGTCACAATTGTCCAAAATTAAAAGATGAGTCAAAAGCAGAAAAATCAAAGCCCTTTAATCTGCTATACAAATGCGTATTAGTATAAAATGTTAATTTAGTGTTTTATGTTTTTGGTTTTTTTTGTTTTCTAAGATTCCAGAAACTTATGTTTTTCATTGTAGCTGTTTTGATCAAGTCTGAACCTTGAGTCAGTGCTTTTCTCAGCGTTTTTTCACTCACCGGGATGTAACATGAATGAGTCGTAGAGACAAATTTCATTCACAAATGTTGCTTTAGCAGCATAACCTTTGTTTTCAGTGATAAACTTTTGTAGTTAGCTTACCACAGCGCAGGTGAGTGTTGCTGCTACAGCTTGTGTCAATCAGCCGCGGATCTTTCTGCTATCCGGTCGCGCAACATAAATTGACCTATGTAAATGTGGACATCCCTCGTGTTGATACACTAATAATCTCTTTATTTGATATTGAGACAACGTATTTCAAATAAATTATCTTAATTTTCCAAGCACTTTAACATGAGCAAAAAGTAAAACTTACCTTTTATTCTGCGTCTCATTAAAACAAAAAGGCCTTATATTATTATTTCATAAAACACATTTAAACCAGTAAAAACTAACAAAGTGTCTACACCAGGGCTATTAAAAAAAGCCCTGTGGGCCATACCCAAACCTCCAGCCAATTACACTCGGCCCACAATCCATTTTTAAAACATTAGGAAATATATTTGGTCTTATTTATTGGTTTGATTCTCAGTATTGTTCGTGTTTAGTGTGTATGTCTTTTATATTTTCTAATACAGCAATACTTATTTTACAAACAAATCTATAATCTATTTTGTGCAGCCACAAACTAAAATGGTGGCACAGTGTGCACCTCCGGCCCAGAGACCACTGCACACAGTAAAAATGGCCCTCATGAAGAGTGGAATAGTCCATGTCTACACTTACTTAGAACAATAGTTTTTTGTTCCATAAAACCAGAACTTGTTTATGTTTTAGCATGTATGAACTCTTTTGCTTTATCGAAGAATAGGAGCTCTGAGTTGTAAGTGAGCAAAATATATGGAGTTTTAAATACTTTCATTAATATTTACTACAGAGAACACAGAACAGTATGTGTGCATGTGCAGTAGAGAGAGGGAAACGCTGGTCTGACTGTATCACTTTTCACTCCAGCACAAGCCACAACTCCTCTCGGCACTTTCTCAAATGAACCGTTCAAAGCCTGGACCCAAAAAAACTTGTGCAGCTCTGCCAAAATCTGCCGTCCACTTAAGAGTGTACAGAGTCTTAGGGGGATCAGGCCTCGCAGGGTGCTGGAGGTGAGATCACCAATTACCCATGATCACTTTTGACTCCTCTAATCTGTGCGCTGTATCGGCAGGATTTAGCCCGAGCAGCACCTGTGAGAGCCTTTGTTATTCTAATGCCAGACACTCCACTCACGGAGGATGAGGAGTCGCCAGAGGGACCAATGTTAGGGCAACTTTCGGACTCTTTACATGTGAACTGAGAAGCATGGAGCTACTTACTGTACGTTAAAGTTGGGGTAACTAACTTTTTTCATTGTAATTTTCTAAACTTTGTGTTTTCCAATAAAAAGTATATGGTAAATGCAACTTTGTGATAAAAAAATAAAACTAAATAAAGTCTGAACTGAATAATAATCAGGAGCCAAATGCAGTCCTCTGATTGGCTGAGCTTGGGTGGTCCTCTCCAGTTTCACTTTGCTGTTTCTAAAATGAAGTTTACAGCCTCTTAATGCAACTAAACTATAATTAATACATGTTGATATCAACCATGTGTGGAAAGATTCATAAGAGGAAGTAGTCAGATTTGCGGTGTAAAAATTTGTTACCCCATCTTTAACAGAACTCACAATACTGACTAGAAGGGATGAGATAAGATCTAGACTCACTAACACACAGTCTGAAAATGGTCTTGGACACACACAACAAGAAGGGTTAAATGCAGGTGGGTTTCACATGTTCAGAAATTGCAATTCCAATAAACAGACATGAACTGAAACAAAAAAACAAACAAACAAACAAAAAAAAACATCATATTAAAATCTTGCCCTGTAAGTGTAAATTCACTCTTGTCTATAATGGAGAGTCAGAACAAATCCAATGAATTAACAGTGACCACCAGTGCAAGTGCACCAGAAAATAAGAACAATGGTACAAAATGACCAAAATAATTTTATATAATGTAGACGTTTTGTAAATTTGTTTCCCCATGTTTGTTTATTTATGCAAACGTAAGTAATTTAACAAAAGTTGAAAGTGTTTTATGCGCTTGCAACACTTTTTTTTCTTTCTTTCTGTTTTTTTTTTTTTTTTAATTGTGCACACAGGACCTCATTTATCAAGCATTTGCTCAGGTGCAAAAGAAGGCATGGGGCAAAAATACTGTAGTACACAGTTTACCTTTTTTGTCTCAAATAGGACTATAAAATGCTAAATTTGAGGTGGTGCATATCTGTTTTACATTTGCATCTTCTACTTGTAAATTTAGTTCAAAATGCTCAAAAGTAGCATTTTATTTATTTATTTTATTTTTTTCAGTTTGCATTTATGACTTAGCACCTGGATTGATAAATGAGGCCTAGAGTTCCTTTTGCACAGTATTGTATATATTGTGTTTCAAATATTTTTCTTAAGTTGTTTGTTGCAGAATTTCCCACTAAAACAATAAATTAGCCTGAATGTGTCTGCTTTCAATGCAAACTGCACACAACAGTCCTGGGATGAGCTGCATGTATAAAAACTCACATTATTGGCTTACAAAATGTGCATGTAAAACCACTGGGCCATCACTTGGATTAGATTTAGTTATTCATGGGTTTTAGGCAAATTATCCTTCCTGATTTGAAAGACTTTGTGAGGACCTTTCCTCATTCAAAAAGAAAT